>JAQIXX010000196.1:0-79980 GCA_034700605.1 Willowsia nigromaculata | reverse complement strand
TAAAAATAGAAATGAAACAAAGAAAAACTCTACATAATATTTCATGAAATTATCTTATCTTGAAAATACTAATTTGCCTCCGGAAGTGATTCTACATAATATGACATTTTCGATAAATTCATAAGTAATCGAACATTTAACTTAATCTACATTTCGTATCGAATGAATTATACAAAGTTTCACTACTTAATAATCAAACCCCAAAATATTATTCAAAATGGGCAGAACATGTTGAGTGCCCCTACTACATACTATCCAATACACTCTCATAAATAATACCTGTGTGAATATTGTACATTCTTATACTGTATGCTGCATGTGTGATGATCATTGCTTATATATGCAATGCAGATGAATTTTATAGCGAGAATAAGATAGTCATACAGTTGCACTGCGGCAGATGGGAACTGCAATAACATATATTGTTGTTTCGTCGATTGGCAAGAAACAAGGGAAAGTGGAGGAGAAAGTTGGTTTTGAAGGAGTTCCATTCTCGTGGCTCTTTATTTGACAGCATAAAAGCCAACCGTCAGTGGTGGATTCCGTCCATTATACAAAAGGGAAACGCATAATAGACCAGTTTTTGCAGTAGTTTACAATGAGTGTTCAGAGAATTCATTTGAGGCTTTAAATACATCACGTGAAGGAAAAGATGATGATGATGGCGTAAAAAATGCTTTCAGGAAGAAAGAAAGATGGTGAAGCGTGGGTTACTGTAGAAATATTCGAGTGTTTACTTTTAACTCGTTGAGTGCATTCTTCTCATTTCAACAGAAAACAAAAACCAGATTGAAAAAACATCCCGCTCACTCACAAATAAAAGTGTTCTCATTCTCAACTTCACGGTACGGGTAATTAACGCATCGTTCTATAATTTGTTGTTTTGTACACATTCATGCTGGAAAATTGACTTACCTATTAATAAAGCTTTATGTGAACGTGTTTGCTGTATGTCTGTCCATGTACCTGATCATGATGAAGGTAACATAGTTTAGTTTCAAGTTTCTGGCTAACAGATAGAACTTCTACTTCCTAATGCTACATTTTACGTGGATTCTTCCCTTCCATTATATTTTAATATATGGTTTCTTTGAACAATCTTTTTTACAAATTCTCAGCAGAAATTTTGTTGTCGCCGTTATATTTATTGCGTCATAATTTTGAAAATATTATAATTCATGCATGTGGGAAACGAAGAGAAGATACCATTTACTGTTGGACCTGTAGTCGCACACAGGTGGGTGGCACGTAATGTTTCACATTATCGTGCATTATCGTGAAACGTCCAACATGCATTACATTTATACCTCTAATGCAACCTAACGAAAGCAAAACTTCTATTTATTTATTTATTTATTTATTTGTCTAATGGGTTTCATTGCTCTCCTGTAATAAAGTACATACTGACATCAGTCATCATCAGCGTCATAGTGAGTAGTAGTGGTACTCATTACACAACAGTAGCCGTGGATGAATGATTAGTAAATACAGATGTAAATAATATACCTACTTTTCGGCTGAATCAATATTTACTCAGCTCTTCATGCGTAATAACGTGCTCTTGTTCCTCTCCTATCTTCTTTCCCGACTTCTCATGTTTGTGTTGATGAGTAATTGCAGTGTTTCATTAAATTGAAAGTTCTTGTCGCTACTCCCAGCCCCTTTCTCTGCCACTATAGTTATATCATAGTGCCACTACTGGAAAATAATTTTCTCACGCTAATCATGTCACATCATCAGCTAAAGCCAGACGGGCATAATCATAATATCATAATGCATAAAAAGTAGTATCATGTGGTACACTGTCTCTCCAAATGTGAAAATATTCAGAGATGACAATTTTCACTGCTCACTTCTCAATGGTCTTGTTAAAGATACAAATTATTACGGATGCTTCTCTTCACAAGAGAAAATATAGGGTATGGTGAAAGTATTACATTACAGGCTTCAGGGGATCAGATGACTTGTCCTAAATTTGGAAACTTTTCCATTTCACAGCAAATTTCGAACTAATAAATATTGTCATGCATCCATTTTCTCTCCGACCACCACACTCACATGCTGTTTTCTCTAGGAAAGATCTGCCGCCAAGCAATTACTTCCACTCTATTTCCAGCCCATTTTCTTGACCATTTTCCGTTCCAGCATGTGACAACGACAACGCTGCTGTTGATTACATGATTTAAACAAACTTGTTCATTACAGTAAAAGATGCAATTTAGATGCTGACCTCTTCCCTTACAACTAAACGTCTTGGCAGCAGACATGCACAAAATGTGTTCTCTCAAATATGTCAACGAAATGGAAAAATTGCTCTCTGGCGACAATTTGTTTTCGTAGCGACATTTTTTTCGAAATTAAGGCAAAGGTAATGCATTGGGTTTATCATGGACACATTGCTTGACTCCAAGAATGAGTGAATGAATCCCTAGTTTGTTTTTATGACAGCTGAACAAATTCTTTTCATTCGTCGTTATTTGACTAATGCAAGAGTTTTTCTTTTCCCGTAGCTTTTTACTACTATTTTGTTTGTTTAACATTTTTTTTCGAAATTGCTGTAACCCAAATAAAAGTTTTATTTCTTGTCTACAGCTACTCTCCTTGTCTATTTCGCTCAAATCACTTTACTTACATCATCAATAGTTGCTCTACCCGTTCCAAGAACTTTTTTTCTTGTGGTTGTGGTTTCTTCGAAAGCGGATTACGTAAGTAAGCATTTCGTCTTAAATGAAACAGCACTCTTTTATTCAGCAGGACGATGCAGTTGTACTCTGTTGGATTACATTTCAACCCTTTCATTTGACATATTTACATTTACTTAAGTTGTATATGCCTTACCATCAAAGCTAATGAAAATTTTAAAGACGGAATATAGTGTAAGAGGCATGAAATCATGAAATTGGACATTCTATAGGTACTGTTTTCGTGACATATTTGATTTCAGTTTTGTAACCCAACATGACTAAGTAATAACTGTAATATAATACACAGAATTTATAGCGCATGAAAGTCAGTGAACTCGCATTTACAACAGTAATCAGAGGAACCAAGCACAACGGTAGCGCTCTACTAGTTTTAGGCGAATCATCATCATCATTATTTTTAAGAAAAAAGAAACAATTTTCTGCGTCTAACCCTATATTATATTCATGCGATTCCACACTTTAATATCACTGCATTTTTCTCCGCGATGTGGTGAAAGATGAGTGTTTTTTATTTATAATTTAAACCAGTTCCCAGCAAAGCTTAACCAGCGATGGCAGTTATTATATAGCGAGAGCAGCAGAGAGTACTCGTTTCTTTCTCTCTCTTCCTTTCGAACAATCCAATCCTCTCACACAAAGAAAATATCATGTACTACTGTAACCGTAACCACATTCTTCCTTGTAATATAATAAAAGAGGAAATTTTATATAATGGCATTATAAACAAAAGCTTTTTATATTACTACATAATTAATGAATAACAGGTTAGTAAAAGATACTACCTATGCTATTATCCGCCACTACCAACAGCCACTGCCACATCACCACCACAACCAACCACCTCCACCCGCACTCCCGACTTTTCTTGTCACAGAATATATTATTATGGCGTGCAGAGACAGACACGCATCACGCAGGTAGCAGAATAGCAGCATGCATACCAAAAAAACGAACAAATGCTCCTGCTGCCGCCGTTGTTTGCACGAAAACATGGTTATTTACTTGTAGATGATGGGCAAAAATACTTTCGCAAACTCTCTCTTCGTTTTCACACACCCGGAGAGATATACAAATAAGCAATATAGTTGATGATGTATGTATTTGTGTAGGCTAGTGTTTTGCATCACGAATTTGTGATGCGGAGAAACAAGAGGAGGGCAACAGTGCTGTGTTGGTAGTAGTAGTACTAGTAGTAGTAGTAGTAGTAGTAGTGGTATTTGATAGTTTAATGCATTTTTCCTTGGCTAAAACACACTATTATAATAAAAAGGAGAAGCCGTAGTGTGAAAGTAGAATAAATCACACTAGAAGAAGACAAATGACTTTTGTGGCTTCAATCTTAAAGGGTAGGGCATTAGGGCGTTCAAAATGTGCGGTGTAGTTTCATCATCAGCAACGACAAATCATAATGCTTTTCCCTTATTGCTTATGCTGCTCCACTGCTCCTCTGGAATTTCTGTTCATTTGCAGTTTGTTAGAGAGAAAGGGAAAATGAAAAGGTAGGAGAGGTGAAGGAATTTTAAACAGGCTACAAAATGGCATGATACTTTCACCCTGAAAACACGAACCGGCTTTTATGTCTATACTTTATGATGGTAATTTTTTTTATAAAAAAAGTAGCTTTACGATGGTCGTAACACCCATTCAATGCATTGTATTCATAACTAATAAAAGAGCTAAAGACAACTACACAATTGTCTCCAGTAAAAGTGGTATTAAATTACGGGGTCAAAATGGTCGATACTTGAGTAATGACTTGTAACATAATTCCGAGAACTGCACATAGTCATCAATCATGCAGCTTTATTTCACCACACTGGAAAAATGGTCAATAAATCCCTCGTGAAACTGTTTCACGCTGAAATTTCGGCGCCTCAATTAATATCACTCATAAGGTTTCCATATGTCACACCAGAAATCATTAAATTTTCTTTCCACCACCACCACCAGAATTACCTACTTAGGCTATCCGGTTTTAAAGTGTTTTGTTTCTGAGGGATAGACTCAAAAATATAAAAAATTCACCGGGGTTTCCAATTAAAAGGAGCCCTGCCAAACTGGAAACTGGCATGGTAGGTGGCAAGACATTTTCAACAGAATGAAGTAGGTCCAAACAAAATGAGGATAAAGAAGCAAGCCTTTTGGCATGGCTGAAATGGTAATCAAAATCATAAACAGTCATACACGTCCTTTATATTATTGGGAGCAAAGGAGTATTAGATATAAAGTGTAATTGGTTTGAGCTGGAGCGTGGACACAAAAAGTTGATAACAAAATGCTAAATATTAAATGGAGGTAGGAAGGTAAATTACACGGTGACAAACATAACACTGCCATTTAAAATAAACAAATGGTCGCGTAACAAGCTATTAAAAAGAAAAAAAAAAGATATATAAAAGTACAACGACATGAAACAACACTACATGTGCATATTTTGTTTTATGGAAATGACACTCGACAAGAGAAAAGAGCAACCAACAAAATCCTGTTCTCTCTCCTCTTGCCATAAAGAAAGCTAAATCAATTTCAAATTTCCGACACTCGTAAAATAAACCGTTGTGTGTGTACCCTGAGGACTGGTTCAACTATTTGCATACATATATCATAATATTAATGAAAGTGCATGTAAATTTTCTACTTTGTTTTTTTAGCTACCCAAGACCCATAAAGCTGTGGAAATAGAGCTGGATGCATTTACAATAATAATAACTAGATGTAGAGTTCAAAGAGTAATAAACAAGTAGATACACTCATACGCGATCTATTTTTTCACATTATTCAAGAAGCCTGTAAAAGAGAAGTATTATTTATATGATTTTCAGAATCATTAAACTTGTTATTAGCGTATAACCTCATTATAGAATCTTGAGCTACTAGCTCGCAATTTATTGTGGCAGTCTCTCTGGACAGCGGGTTATTCAATATCCTACAATTTAAAACTTGTTTTAAGCTACTGCTATTCATATATTTATTACCGCTGCTCCTTCCCAACTGGCTTTATTTGGTGTAGTAGATTTCGCTGAATTTGAACATAAAAAATCTACTTTTTGGATGGTAATAAATTTATTATAAGAGGAAAGCATGACGGAAAGTGAATGCTTTTCTTTGGAAAAAACTTGCTCCTTAGCGGAAAAGAAGAAACTTCATATTTTTTTCATCCCGACAAATGTTTAGATAGACCATGACAAATCACGGATCAGTGGCAGCAGCAACATTAGTAGCAGTAGAAGCATAAAGTAAAAGATTGCGTTTTCCCTTCCTTGTCTAAAACTAATAATGTTTGTATTTCGGCTTATTCGGTGTGATAGCCCAGTGTATGCAGTACAATGTATGTACAAAAGTCATGTTATACAGCTCACGATACAATGATATATGCAGGCAAACTAAGGAATAGAAGGTGTATTACGAGTAGTGAGTGATCAAGATGGAGAGATTTAAAATATTTGTAATTTAAATGCAAATAATGTATCCACATTAATTCTTGATTTTCACCGGAAAAGCAAGCAATCGATATTTTTGTCGACTGAAAGAGAAGATGAGAGTAGAAGTGGCAGAAGTAGTCCTTTCTACGCAGGGATAGGAAATAAACATAAGAAAGCTGCTGTGTTGGCGAGGCTGCTGCTGGTGTCGGTGTGTATGTGTGTGTGTGTGGTGATGATGAGGAAGAAAAGAGAATGGAAACAAGACCAGAAAAGACCATGTCCTCCCAATACAATTATACGGAACTCTGTACAGCATGGTAGACTATGTGTGTGCAACGAACCAATATAACTGGTAAAAGTAGAGTTGGTAGCCAACTTTTTTGCTTTTTTCACCGCTTAAATATGTTTCAAGTATACTGTAGTATCCACACACACACACACTGCCTCTGTAGTATAATATGGTATACGAGGGTTTTAGGCGGATAAGACGACAAAAAAGTGGAACAATATTATATGATGGTAGAACAATCCAAAAAACTTTCTCCACCAGTCATCCATACGTACACATACACATATCGACTGCATAAATCTGGCCTGTATGAAAAAGAACAGGAATCAGGAATCGACATAAAAAAATTCCTCTGGATATTCAGTCATGACAACGGTGAAATGTGTGATGATAAGAGAATAGTATGATGATGGCCTGGTGCCAACGAGAAAAAAAGGAATCAGAAAAAATACCTTTCACTTCTTCTCCTTCAACGTATTCATATTTTGACTTGGTTCATAGAGCTACCGCCGTCATTGTCATCGTCGTACTTGCACCATCATCAGAATGATGATCCTTTTAAGTGGAACAGAGAGGCGGGACGGAAGAAAAAAGGGAAGCAGTAATGTGAATCATTTCTCGGTGGAATAAAGGAGCAAGTTTTTTCCTCGCATTTTTCTTCTTTTATTTTTAATGCTTTTAAATATTATGCAAATGCCTGTCATATGCGAGATGTATCCATATATCAATAAGTCAATGGTGACAAAAAAGACTGCGTCATCAAAACTCGTCTGAAATATCACTTTTTTGTTTTTATGCATTTGAAAGCGTATAAGAAGTTTTCCCGGATTGTGAGCTTGGCGTGTGGTGATGTGGTGACTGATGAGATTGGTGGAAAGAAGATTTCTCCAAACTCCATTCTCTAATTCCTCAGACGGATGGAACGTATTGAGTTGTGCAATAATTGTGTTATGTCTAAGCACTTGAATTGATCAGGAGGCAGAGATTGGAATGAAAAATGATAAAAAATATTCCGACTTTCAAAAGATTAAAGAAAAAGATGAGAGGATTTTGAGCACACATCTCAACTCCACTGTTGAGAGCTTGTTAAAATTTAATCAATGGATATGGTATATTGAATTGCCACCTCAAATAGGGAACAGATTTTTATCTAATGGTAATATGTTATTATAAAAATGACTTCCTTTGTATCAGCGAGTGAGAGGGCATGTCACCCGACATAGAGAAAAAACCTGTTTTCTCTCGATCTCCCCAGATGTCTCACTTTACCATCATTTACATGATTCTCTGTTTACTAAAGTTATCTATCATGGATATATGATAATATGATAGCATACATATAGCTAGGCATTTATCAGTACCGAGAACAAGTGCTGTTGTAAGGAAGGGCGGCAAGGCTAGACATGAAAAAACATTGAAAGGGAAGTATCCTGTTCATAAAAGCACAACAAAAGCGGAAGGGAGTAGGATAAGATATCTCTTATCTAAATGCATAATATAATATATCTTGTATATTTGAAAAGGAGAAGAAATAGTTTGTTGTTGCTGTTGTTGTTTCTCTCTTCTTTCTCTCTCCACCACTCAACTCAACCAGACCGCCAACATCACCGGAATCATTCCATGTATATTATGAAATTCTATATGTATAATATACACAGGAAAAGAAGGGAAAAAACATTTTTTGCTTGTAGCGAAAAATATAAAGACATTCATTCACTAAAGGCATTATTATTATTCCCTTTCCCTTCGTCTTCTTCTTTTTGCACTCTCGTATGCAGGACTACGTAGGCTACCCTACTACTCCACACACACTGGAGAAAGCAGACACAGCGAAAGTTGATGATGGTTTGGGGAAGCAGGAAACCATGCTACAAGCATGGAAAGATATTTTCTGGTATGCATTTTCTCCAGAATATACCTAACCAGCCACATGCGAATATATATTATAGGCGTGTGTAGATGATTTCGGTATGTTCATGTTCCTTCATTTTTGTATACATGTAGCAAGCACCCCTATTTATTTATAAGGCTATCACGTTCATATATTAAACTTTGAACGTTTAACATTTGCGCTCAACTCGCATAATAGCATAAAATGCTTTCCCCTTTTTATGCACATGAATGGACGTCGAGTATATTACAGGATACATGTTATTATAGCCTTATATTCCACTCTTTGGCTACGTACTGCTGGTATATAATGTATGCTGCTTTTGCTGAGATACACATGCTACATTGAGCTTAGACATGCATGTTCCTACTTTATTTCAAGGTATATAAATAAGATTATGCATGTTGTAGGACTTGAGTCGCTCGGTATCACAGTATTCATTGCACTAATGCTCATAGCTTTGGCGGCGGTCATGTTTTCAAATACCTTCACTCTGCCGGAAGGAGTAAGTTACTGCAAGAGAGAGAGAGGGAGAGAGAGAGAGAAAGAGAGTGCATGAATGCTTCTACATAAAAAAGAAGCGCACAAAAAGAAAGAACATCATCACTATACTACATCTACTTGTGTGTACTTTTTAAATAGGTTTGTATAAATACTAGTAGGTAATGTATCTTCCCACCACACATATGACTCCTATACATATATAATTTGTGTAGATAAGTACAAGAGTAAAATCTCTTGCTGGGTTGTTGTAAGTAGAGTATAAAAACGTGTGTTCGCTGGTCTAGGGATTTTTTATTCTGGCAGAAATGAATTCTCTGTAAAAGAGCGCTTTCCAATGCCCCTTGTTTTCAGAGTTTTTACTACCAACCAACTGCTACTCCTCTGCTACTTACTTCTGTTATTTTCGTCTTATGACAGACAGAGCGAGAAAGAGGGCTAAAAGTTTAGCTGACTAGTTTTTCCTTGCTTAATGCTCCTACTATTACCGCTACAACTACACAGCTATTGCTGCTGCCATGCCACTCTGTCTGTGTACAAGTAAAAACGTCGGGATGCGTCTTCAGAGAAAGAAACAGAGTGGCTTCGTTCGTTTTTGCCAGATTGAAGTACTCTGCCATAAGAATAGCGTTGTGTATACCTATGTGGGTCGGGATTCGGGATATTGCAAAAGAGAGAGTCGAGTTGTGTTGAGTGAGAGATGGGAAAAGCAGTAAAAATGCTTTCTGTAGTTTCTCCTCTGTTTTCTTCCTCCTCTTCTCCATCTCTTGCTCAGTGTCAGTTTCCCTATTTACTTTCCTTTCTTTGCTGACACAGATATAAAAAATAGCACCGCAGCTGCCACTGATATTGTGAATAGGCAGGCAGGCAGGTTCTCTCTCTCTCGCGCTTTCTCTTCTCATGGAATCGTTTCAACTTGCTTGCTAACGTTTTGCTTACTCTTCTTCCTTATTTCGGTGTCGTCTTAAAATAACCTAACACAACTTACTAGGGAAAACGCTTCCTCCTTCTCTCTCCCTTTCACTCTGCTTGTAAAAAAGGAATATTACATGTGTGTGTGTCTATATCATATTATATGTTTGTTTGAATCCATTCCTGGGATGAGATTTTCTCTCTTTTTTTCCTTCTCCCTCTTTCCTCACACACAAACACACACTCTCTGTGTCTACCTCTCTAGCTTTCTTCTACTAACTAACAATAAGTAATGCCATTATTGTATATCTTTCGCATGTGAGGAATTGCTTGGATTTCACTATCTTTCCGCTTTCTTTCTTCCTTTCTTTTCCTTGTTTATTCACACACCAACACACAACGGTTTCTGTGCACTTGCGTCACCAAAATACACACAGCGAAAGGAAAGCGATCCATTTTAGACGAGAATATCTGTCCGCAATTTTGTGGGGAATACAAACAGCGTTATTGCCATTACCAACACTGTGCATTTTATTGTTTGGGGCATATCGTGATACACAAATGTAGGTGTGTATATACATCACAACATCAACTACCACCAGCAGCAGCAGCACGGCACAGCAACATTAGCAGTGGCCATATCAACATCACTTCTTTTATCCTTCTATTTATCTCACTTTTCATTTTTATACTTTGCACTTCACAGAGAGAGATTGACTTTTCTTTGCTCTGGATATCATCATCATCACTATTGTCATCACCTTTCCTGTCTTTTCACACACATACACACACACAGGCGTAAGTACATGTTATTTTCTTTCTTCCCATTTCACCATTCCATTCTCCTTTCCTCCCAACTTCTTGTCTCTGTCTTTTCTCTGTTCCCGCAACATTTCCTGCCATAATTCCTTGTACTCAATGCATTCACCGCAAGATGAAAATATTACAGGTATCTTTCTCACTTCATCGTTTTTGCAAAACGTGGAATCTATTATAATAATACGAGCTGTGTGGTTGAGCTGAACATTCCTATGACTCTCGCACGACAACACTACAGCGCTACAGTGATTGCGTCGTATGCAGTGAACCGGAGTAGACGTGGTCCATATATCTAGATTTCTTTCCAATTGTAAGCGACATCTTGTTGTGTGAACGAAAGAGAAAGTCCCTGATAATATTTTATTCTCTGTTTACTTTCTCTTATTATTATTGTTATGGAAAAATTGTAAAAGGTGCTTCCAGGGTACACTCCCATATCGTCATGTGTACAACCAACCCAGCTTGTCTTACGGTTGACGAGAGGCGTAGGGAATTTTGTGTGTTTTTATATGATCTCCGCGAAAGGCCAACCATACTTTCATCTGTACAATTTTGGTACGTAATACATAGCATGCATTTCCAACTGGTTCTTTGCTGTTGTTGCTACAAGCAGTAATACCACATCGAAAAAACTTGGTCCGTTTTTCTCGAGACAGCGACAAGATAGAAAAGTAAAAACGTAGAAGAACGGGAGAGAAAGAGAGGAGGAGAGAAGGACTCTGAAAGGGATCTGCCAGAGGTAATAATATTATGGACCAAATAAAGAATGATGATATAAATGAATTCTGACAGTAGTAAATTGCAAAGTATCGAGCAAAGTTAAAAAGAAAAGAAGACGGAAGATGAGTCAGATATGAAATTTCCAAGAAGCTGCTGCCTACTCCTGCCTGCTCCTACTGGTGCATTCATCACAGTCAGAAAGGATATTATGTGTATTATGTACAACAACTGACAATGAATAGAACAGGAAACTTTTTCTTTTTCCTTTTCTACCTCTCATCGTCAGTCATAAGGAGAAGATGATGATGATGATATTATGATGGGGGTTATAATATTATCAACATCACAGTTCTACTGTGTATATCACACTGTTTCCCTCACAAATGCCCAAAGGTTCTTTTACATATGATAGGAAGAGAACAAGTATATAGCAGCTTCCTCTCGTAAATAAGCAAAAAAGGTGGGCCTCCTCAATACTCTTTTTACTTTAAGTAGGGAGGTGCGGGTTGAATTTATTTTATTTTCATGAGCACATAATGGACGAAATCATTCTCCCTTTAAATTGTTCACAACCGCTGCTGCAATGTATGCAAAGAGCAGAATAAGCCTGTTGTTGCGGCTCGTGGCTGAAATTTTTATGGGTATTTTTGTTGAACGGCGAGAAGAAGAATGGGAGTTTACGAAAGTTATTATGCAACACAAATATGACTTCCTAACATCAACGTCATTTTCTTGCTTTTTGCGTTGTTATCCTTGTCTCCCACACTTTTGAGCACCTCGTCATCATCATCATTATGATGGTATATTACCGTGTAGATTTTACTGCGAGCCAGAAGATGTTTTATGATGAAATATTAGTGAGAACCATTAAATAGATGGAATAAATATTATGCTCTTAGTTAGTTGCTGAAACTTTAGCAGTGTAAAGTTGTTTGCATAGTATAAAATGTATGTATCCAGAGCAAACATTATTCATGGATATGAAGGGTTGTCGTTGTTGGTAAGTAGTGAAAGGGAAACAAAAGCACGTTTCATCCTTCATACAATAATAATGACACTCACAGTCAAGTTGATTTTTTTCTTCTTATTTTTAGAGTGACACCCTTTCCTTTCCATTAGCTAATGCAAATCCAAGGAGAAATGATGATGCTGTTGCTGAAATAGTTTTTTTTGTGAAACAGAAACATAATGCATATCAGCTTCTGTTTGAAGTGGCTCCATTTCAGTGTATTGAAAATGTTGAATATTTACATCTATTTTTTTAGATTAGGTGGGTGGATTTTCTTGAGAAAAATGCACGTGATTGAGCATTTTTACTGTATGCATGTATATTTTACAACCTTTGCCCTTTTTCGTGAATGGGAAATAGGAGAAAAGTATGCATGTAAACATAGTTTGTAGATAGGAAAGGGACAAAAAGAGAGAGGGGGAGTGAGGGAAGTAGAAGTAAGCGAAAGATTCATCGACATGGTGAAAAAATAACAGCCGAGTGTAGATAGATTTGATTTTCTTCGTCTTGTGGATTTTTTGGTTGTTTTTGTTTTTTTCCAGAGCTTTATATAAATTCATTTCCATTGATCCCTGTTTCACTCCTTATTTTATACAAATCGATATCTTGGTTTACTTGTTGTAAGCATCAAACATGTTGAAAACTAAGAAATTGCAAGTGATATGGAAAAAGGAGCGAGGAAAAAAGAGAGAAAACTATGTACATAACAGAAATGTGGTTGGAGAGAGAGAGACGGGCAAAAAATGGGAAAATACATACATTGTTATTTTTGTTCCGAGTCCCTACTTACCCTCCTGAGAGCCTGTGAACCAGAATCAAGCTCGAGGAGATGAAGTCTTTCCTTCACTTCAGATTCTCTGGATGTTAGAGAAGCAGTGTTTCTTCTATATATTTTTTTCGCTCTCTCTTTCTCTTCATTCTTCATGTTCTTCGCTCAGAGTGAAAGCGTGTATGAAAGTGCACAATAATGTCTGTGTATGAGAGAGAGAAAGAGAGGGAGAAGGAAGTACACAAATGGAAAAAAGAGAAACGTTGTTGAGGGAAAGCGGTTGTAGAAATGTTATTCAGGTGTGTGGTAATGGTAATTAATAATTCATGGGAGAGTGTCATATTGAATGATTCTCAAGAGGAGGTTGCTCCGATGCACTTGACTACGTAGTTGGACTAACTGATTTGTGAATTTCTCTTTTAGGCGGACAGACGTTCAAAAGAAAGTGGTGCTGTGGTGGTGGAGATGGTGATGGTGGCGGGATCGGTATAATAATAATAGATATATTATTATTATATAGTAGGTCTTGCTTTTTTCGCTACAATATAAACTCCCTGTTTGTGCTCACACAATAATAATGTATAGAAGTCATAAAGATGCTCTTATATAAATTAGATTCTCCTGAATACTAACTAGGAAGGAGAAAATTTGCTTGTCTATCCCGTCTGCTCCTCCCTGCTATCTCTCTCTCTCCAGCTACGTAACATTTATCTTTTGTTGAGCAACTTGAGGAGAAACTGTAGGTTAACTTGAGAAGATAAATGTTTTTCCAGTTGATCAAAATGGGTTACTTCTACTTTTCGCTTTATCTCTACAATTTCTACCCAGTTTTACACTTCCACCACCACCACCGATCCACTCAAACCAGCATGGAGAGTCAGGTACGGCTACGTACTACTGCTCCCAACCACTATACAATAGTAAATGAAGGCCTACAGAAGTGCGCTTGTAGTAGTTCTACTATGTGGGCAATATACATGGATGCATGACGATGACTCTGAGAACAAGTTGAGTAGTGGTAGTTTATATTAGAGAGAAACCAAAGAGGTGTGCTGCTTGAGTGATGCTGCTTCCTAGTGGAGGAAGTGTATTAGTAGTCAATATTCAATATGCATCATTCCATTTGTACAGGAGTAGCATCACATTATTGTGAATTGCCTACTTCATCTAGTTACACATTCCAACTTCTCGTCGTCGTCGGCTACTACTCCACCAATATGCCTGTACGCATAGAGGCAAGCGAGTGGGAGAGAAAGAGAAGAGAAAACCAACCACGTTTGGTGATGGTGGGTTTTTGTGGATTTCTCATTTTTTCCTTGCGTTTCCACTCCATTTCCTTTTCATCATCAACGGTACTACTCACTTAGTTATTGCGGGCATTAACAACGCCGAACTTAAACAGCTTATTTTTTGGGCAATTGAATGCAAATTTGATAATGTGCATTATCAAATGACACAGTGAAAACAGCAGTAGCAGACGCTAATGTACTTTATGTTTGTGGATCCATTTCATACTGCAAGCTCGTTTCTCTTCTCACTGTGTGTGTCTCTCCCCTTGTGTGAAAGCAGCAGCAAGAAACAAATCATTTATCAGCTCATTTAGTTCTTTCACTTATTCATTAAGAGGGACAAATGGTGTTGAAATAAATGATCAGGCTTCCACCATCATCATCCAACGATTCAAAATGCTGCATGTAGCCGAGGGAATGACTATATGAGAAAAGTAATAATAATAATAATATTCTACTTTATGCCTCTGTAAATCTTTCTAGGCTGGTATTATTTATTGACATCCCTCACGATTACAGCTTGCCCTTCACAGCACAGCCTTTTTTCTTACATGTACCACTTAAATACCAGATTAATGTGGCAATAGTACATGCTTCTGTGCTTTTTTATTATTGATTTTTCAACCTTCTGCAATAAAAAAATTACTGCATATGTCTGCTTTCGAATAGATTTTGTATTAAATATATAGAAAGTGAAAAAAAATTGGCTCTCTAGAATATCCAATAAGCACACGTCAGTCAATCTCTTTTTTTGTTAGTTGTTTGGCGTTTGGATGGCAGGAAGAAAGTCGAAAAAGAAGAAACTTGTTTTATAATATTTTTCTCCCCTCTTTCAAGTATCTTTCTTTACTGGTAACTTGAAAATTTTCACGCTTCAATAGCTCTTGACTCTTGTAAAGTATTTACCTCAAGTGTCATTTTAGGCAAATTGGTTGTTTCGCCTCCTCTTATTTACAAATATGGAAAGTATGTGTGTCTATGCATGTGAATAGATTAAGCATGGTGAAATGTCTAAGTATCATCGTCATGTGTACTTGAGCAACACTATAATATTCTATTGATGATCTTCTATGTAGCTTTACCATTATCATCACCACCACATACACAAACGCACACTACAAAAAACACTCACGATCACGTCTCTCCCTAAGAGCTCCGTTATCTCACCTCACTTCACCCACGTACACAAAATTTACTTTGTATACAACAAGAGTATTTTATCCCTAATGATGAAACCCTCACTGATGCTGTACAAAGTTTACCACGACATTATGTCTATAACGGGATGCAAACAGTATATTTTTTTTCACTCGGGCATTCCTTTTTCATCATCTAAAAACTTGTTATGATTGATAATATGTATGTGGAAAAACTAATCCTTATATGCACAAAGGGACTCGGTGAAGTTTCTTTTTCCAAAGAACAGAGTGAATTGAGTTGGTTCATCTCATTTTAAAAGGGGAAAGTAGCCAGGATTTTTTCAAGTTTCCTAGCTACTACATTGAAGAACTTTTATGCTTTTGGCATACAAAGTTCAAGTAGTTATAAACCCGATGAGTTTTAATAGAATACGTATACAAAAGTTTTTTTTGAGAATCTTTAAAAAAAGAGAACAAGGATTTTTTTTACATGGCTTAAAAAGAAGATGCAGGATTATTAGTACAAAACTATTAAAAAATATTTTTAATGTGGCCTCAAGTTTCAAAAAAAAAAAATTAAACAGAAATCTGTTGTGAGGGTCATTAATAGATTGTCATGGAGTATAAAAGCAAGACTGGACGAGCTCATGGGAAATTCGTCTTTTTATACTGGTGTCATTTTAATAATTATTATAATCGTACATTTAAAAAGTTGACCTAATTTTGTGTCCAAAACACAGGTAAAATGTTTAGTTTGTCAACAAACTTGCTTCCAACAACGTTTTCTTTTTCTTTCATGATTATTTCGTGTGATGCGGAGATGGCAACCAGCTTCTTAAACAACTTCACTGGAGCAAACATTTACTTTCCTTTCAATTAAAAAAAGGAACCACTGGAACTTGATCAAACTCTTTACACCATGACATGAACAGCTCCATTGTAAATGGCAAAGTAGAAAAGCACACAGTGGTACATTAAAAAGGATGTCATTGGGATTGGAAAGAAACATGCAAGGAAAATATTATCACCGTAGTGCGTACTACATCCTGCCATGAATGATTCAAAGTGTAATAAACAGGATTGTGTTGTGTTCTGTTTGTATACGAAAGCTATTATTTGTCTACATCGTACTTACAATTAAATAAAGAAGTCGATATGTATGTATATGTGAGGGAGGATTAGCTCTGGAAAGACTGGAGCAGAGAATAAAATGGAGTTAATAGGAGAAATAAAAGGAAGAACGCGAAAGCGAAAGAGAGAGCCAGAGAGAAAGCTGAAGTTGGAGAGAAGAGCCACTATAGCCAAAAGAGTACTTGATATCCTTTTTTTCTCCTTTTCTTTCTTGTCTTTACTCCTATTCGAGAATGGACCGTGCAAGCTCAATAATACCATCCTTTTGAGGTACGTACGTAACACTCTCTTTGTTCATGTGAGTTGCATGTACTACTTCATTATATGTCTGACTCCAATGCATCAACATTATCATCATGATAAAATAAAATCCATAGAAGTCATGTTCAAAGGAAATTAAACATAAAGAGTGCACGAATATATAGATATATTTACTATTTTTTGGGGTAAGTAAGTGTACAAACTATGGCTAAGGGTACAGTTAACTACTTCCGTTCCATTTTTCAGACTCTACATTTTCTTTTGAAATTAAAATTGGCATGCACAAATACAATTTATGGTACATTCCTCACTTTAGTTTGTCGAAAACCATGTATGTGTAATATAGTTTAGAGTTTAGACAAGGGCAAAAAATACACTTTATTTATAATTTTCTCGTTCCGTTACATTTCACGAAATGCTCGAGTTCAAATACAAAAATGTTCCTTGTGTTTCCAATGCAAACGCTTTGGACGGCTGGTTGTTTGCAAATTGAGTTAACGTGAACATTAGGTAATCTTTTCAGCGCTAATTAAATCCGCTGTGAATAGAGGGAAGTAACGAAAGGAAAAATAGTAATGCATTAGGGTCGTCAATTATGACGCCTTTTCTTTAATGTAACTTTCTAGAAAACGATTAAACTACTACTACGTCCTTGTCTAAAGTTACTTGGGAAAGGGTTGAAAGAACGCATTGATCATTGCTTACCTTTCCCTTTAAATAGATGGGATATATTTTTGGAACTTGATAAAAAAAAGTGGAAAAAGTGTATAACACAGTGAGACACGGAGGGAGAAAGCAGGTTTTTTAGTACACTCGAAAAGGGATTGCCGCTACCTTTGTTGATATTTTTAGAGAGAAATACTTTGGAATTTTCTCTTTTCTTGAAACACTTTTGTTTGTCGGATTTTCCACGTAAATTATACAAGCCACCGCCACCACCAACAGTAATAGTTGTAGCAAAAAAGCAGCTCTATCAAACGATGTACGCACAAAATGTATATATATAAATATATATTGCATTTGTCTGTGGCTGGTCTCTTTTTCTTGTATTTTCAGAATAAAGAGACATGTTCTCAGAGAGCAAACACTGCGCACTCGGTTTTCTCGCTTCTCCCGTATTGATTTTCCCATCTGCTTCGTACTACCGCACACTACTACTACTTCTACTATTACTACTACCACACACACACACTTACACACACATATACATTTATACTTATACATATATACAACTGCGATACATGATATCTACATACGAATATACTAGCAGCATGCATGTATACCATTTTATATAGCCTCCTTTTGATATGAGAAGAGTTTTGAAGAGTATACATGATAGTAATAGAATTTCAGAGATGGATACGAAGAAGTAACAATATAAAACTTTCTTTTCTTTGTAGTTCTGCTTTCTTTCCAAACCTGGAAGAGAATAGTGCACTAGATGTATTATATACTTATGCATGTAAATATTTAGCAAAAATTTAACAAATACCTAAATGGTAAATATATACAATGCATGAGTCGAAATAAAAGGGGCATTCAGTCACTCAGTGAGAGAGAGAGAGAGTTTCATGTTTTTTTTGTAAAAGTTAACACTAAACAAAAGCATAGTGCATTGTACTTCAAACTGTTTTGCACTTTCCAAAAAAGCAAAGCATGCACATGTTTTTCTCTTTCTTCCATATAATGTGTGAGTGTGTGGCGGCGGTGACCTGTGAGCCTCTGGCTTAAATGCGCTACTCTGCTCAATAATATACATATGTATTTCTACTCCCGCTTTGCTGCTCTTCTATTAGTTCAACACTAACACTGCTCTTTATTTATTAGTAAAAATATGTCAGAGCTTTTGTTGCACCTGTGCTGCTGCACACAAAACAGCCAACCCATGTTTTCTACGGATATGCAATTATTATTTGAAAACCTCGAAAAAGCTATCATCTCTTGGCTCCCATTTTATACCCACTTATTTAATGCGCAAAGCTTTTGTATTTTTTTAAGTTTTGGTGAGCCGCGCGTTAGTCGCACAATAATATCCGTGTGTGTGTGTGACAAACACCTTTTTATAAAGAAAGATTGTATATTGCTCTCGTGACCTAAACCAACTTTTATGCAGTAAATGTCTTTCACAATTTTTATTACACTTTTAAACAATATAATTGCTGGCAAATGTATTTCTATGTTTCAAAATCTAATTCATAATATGCATGCATGCATGTTTCCGCAGAAATTTGTAAGCCAATAGCTCCATTTAGTAGCTCAGCATATTTCACCCTGTATAAAATAAACCTATAAAAAAAATGGAAACAACCATGACAAAAGAAAAACGCCTCTTGCATCATCACCCCTGCAATAACCTAACTTTAGTGAGAAAGCGTAAATTGAACATGGTGCTGTTGCTGTAAATGAGAAAATTACCCAGAAAGGAATATATGATACCTAGGCATACACCTCTTCTGCATTTATTCTTGGAAAAACTCCAGTTTTTTTTTTCAAAAATATACATTATCCTCGTCATAATCATACTCGTTATGCATGTTAGAGAAGGTATCCGAGCATTTTAGCACAATGAAGACGATTATGAAACATGAATAGACTGGCAATTTATCAACAAAGTAGTTAGTAGTTTCATTGTGCAAAATCTTTTCTCTTCTTGTTTGATATACTTTTTATTGAGATGGAGCAGAGGCTGAACGTTAAAATTTGAACTAGGTTCACTCATTGAGAGTTAAGTAAAGTATACAGACAAAATTCTATGTGCGATATCAACGTGGGCTATGAAAGCAGCTGGTGTGTAGCAGAGCTAGGAGTACGGCAGCAGTCATTCAAGCACTGATTGAAGTTGTAATGTTTACTAGCAATTCCTGGAATTAGCTTTCGGATTCTAGTGAATGTTTCCTTGCCTCATTATATTTGTGCGTATGGCCCAGACAGGATGCCTTTGAAAAGCCTCCTATTCTTGTGAAAGCAAGCAGGCGTATTAAGTTAACTCAAAGTACATACAAAAGCATAAATTTAGCCCTGATAAAATAAAGGATTTTGGGAATGAAACTTCCTGAAATTTGAGTACACCCACTAATTACTATAAATCACTGGCGAAATAAGAAAATAAATCGTGAGAAGAGAAAGTTTAGAGGAAGAAAAGCTACAGCAACTGACGTTGCAGCATGGTTGGATCAACGTTATTTGAATTTGCTCACGTGCTTCTCCAGAATTTTGCCAAGCTAGCACTATATATAACTTGAGAGAAATTGGTTCACTGTTGCTCCTCAAAATAGATAGTTTGAGGAAGTCGGATATTTACACTAGAAGTTGGAAACGGTGTCTTCACTGTCAATCCCTTATTATTATTTTCAGTGCCTTGTTCTTGGCACTTTGGGCAAGTAAATATATTTTCTTTGTCCGCTCCCCCGTTTCCCGTCTGTAGCTATGATAATTACATTATTTGACTTGAGAAAGCCACTTTAATTCAAGGCATCATTAACCAGGTAATATATGCATCCAAACTACTTTATAGCCTTCCGATTGTGTTATTCATACAGGATACCTACAAGCCTTCAAGCTACCTACGTATTTCACACGAGTGCCAGCTCACATATGTATATAGTCCACTGTCCATAACAACAGGGATATGTATATACTTTTACTTTTGGAAAGAAAAGCTTTATGAAATTCTATCCTGTTGGCCCCGGCACTGTAGGTTTTTTTGTTACTTCTGTAGCCAATTTATTATCGTTTCCACTGCCACCACCACCACCGAGACGATAGAAAGCACTATTTTTGGCTGTGCACGACGCTTTTCTTTACGCTGCGGTGGTATGTATAGCAGCAGAAGCAATAATAATGACATGTCGAGGCATCCATTCCCTTTCTTAACCTGTTATATAATACATACGGATACTAGAGGCAAGCCCTCTCCTCTTTCCTTACAAGAGAGCGCAGTCCTCCTACCGTCATATCATGACTGGAAGAGGAAAGTGCACTCTGTGTGTAAATATGCAAGAAAATGCTACCATATGTGTGTATTGTATATAGTCATGTCGTCGTGGTACTTACTTTTGGACAGGTGTATTTTCTCTGTGTACTCAGCAGCAGCATGGCGTGTCTGGTGAGATTAAGCTTGAATTACAAATATACTGCTCGCAAGTGTGTCGTAGGGAAAGAAAGAGAAGCAAAAGTGAGAGAAGACTTATAAAAGTCAGAATAGGCAGAAAGTGTGTGTATGAGTTTGTGCCTGACAGCTGCAGTATTTTTTCAACAGGGACAAAAAGGGTATTAGGAGCATGATAGAAAGTGTGTGCACACCACTACGGTGTGATGTCGAAGCAAAAAGGATAAAATTTCGGGCATGCAGTTTCTTCATCTACTCATTCACAATTACTCTACTCACACTTACTTTACACTGCATACGTATTTTTGTGTGTGGTACGCTCCTCCAAGAGAGCTACATTTGAGGAAAAAATCTATAAACCGTTTCGCATATTTTTTCTAACACCTTCCACTCTACCCCTTGTCAAAAACCTTTTCTAATGCTGAATTCAACAAAAATTGTATCATATTGCTGAGTGCGTGCTCATTTTTTGTTGATACGTACATGCATATACTGGTAGTCCTATCTTGGAGCCCTTGGAGGATTTATTAATTCAATAGAACTTTCTGAGTGTCTAACTGGTTCTTTAAAATCCTTGAGATTTAGCCATTCACCAGCTTGCAAGTTAGCAACCTCATTCGAATTTCAGTTAAACGTCTTAACCACGGACGAATGCTTCTGATGATATAAGGATCAACTGTTTGCACCGTTGCTCAATAAGCTTTGAATATGTATGATGATATTTGAAACATCGTATGCTTTTTTGAGTAATATAAGTTATATTTAATAAGTAATAAAAATCAGTAGCTTGTTCAGAGACATGTGAATATATAAATTGTCATGAATATACGCATCGTTTCAGAACACTATGGTTGCCAAAATCAGGTTTGTACAGGGAAGTCACTCACATTACCACAAAACATTGATTCAGATGTTGTAAATTGCGATCAAAATTTAGTTTGAACACAGCTTGATATTCTGGTAAATAGTGAAGTTTAACTTTGAAGGTCAATAGCAGCTACTCCTTCTCGAAGATGAAAACACTCAGGGTACTGTGACTGATATAATGACGCAATTATTAGAGATTATTTACGTTAGATGTAAGACCAATTACAACAAACCAAAGTGCTTAAATAAATAGAAAGAAAGAAGACACTTGGAATGAGTTATTCATTTCCTGGTAATGCAAAATAGCCAAGTCTCATTCTGAATTTCTTTTAACTTCAAAAATATCTTCAGAGAGAAGCTGGCTCGTATTTTGTACTTTCACAAAATCCACACTAATACGTGTGGTATTAACAAAATTACATCATGCGTACTTAATACCGTCGCCAGGGTCTTAGCGTAATGATGCATGACACACATCATCAGTCATCCAGTACGCGTGTACAAAATAAAAAAGGTAGTACAAAACATAATAAGCTCGCGCACTAACTACAGACATTATTAAAACTGATGTGAATGTTCAAAATAGTCAGTATAATTAACAACAAAGACATGGTAATCCCTAGAGAAATTCTATATGATACAGTTGGGCAACGTTTGTGCTACTTGTGGATGAGCAATTTCAGTGCATGTTTTTGAAAATCGTGGTGCTTAAATGCTTCATGCGCTTAAAGTAGCAAATTAATTTTTTTTATATTTTAGTCTCGGAAGAAAGTATAAAGTAACAACTGCATAAATACAAACTCCAACCCATGTTATAATTTAAAGTGAAAGCAATTTTTTGTGATACCTGCACTCAATTTTGTGCAGAATAAGCTTCTATAGATTTGCAACGTAATAGTAATAAAGTAAAGTTGGTAAAATCCGAACACAAAAAACTACTGGATTAAAAGTCCAGTAGCAACATCAAGTGCTGTGCAGTTACAGGGTTATAGGCGTCATCCTAATAATTTTCACCAAACGACGGTTGAAACTTTGCACCCACATATTATCCTCTGACTTTTTCAACCAACCACTAAATATCCGTAGAGTAGAAAGTAATTTGTCTTCTCATTCGATTCATTCAACTCTGTCAGAAGGTGACATTCAAATGTACGGATTTTGCTTCTCAAAAAAAAAACTGACCGACGAACAGACGATCATTTAAAGTAGTCCAATGGCTCACGCTACTCGATAATAATGTTATTAGAAGTTGTTGTAGGAGGAATGGCAATGGGTGGAATGAAACTAGTAGAACAGGTAAATAATAACACTTTTGACGACGATAGTGGGTGAAGGTGGCAGTGTTTGGTTCCAGCCAAAAAAGTGCTTGGCTCTAGTGTTGGAGGTTACGTTTATCCTACCTATTCAAAGGTTTTCCTTCTGTTATTGCACTGGTTTTAATAAAATGTACACTATTATATCTAGCTGATCCCTCGTAATGGATAATTTGTACGTGCTTGACCCCAATAAAGACATGAAAGTCATAAATATGTCATTTTTTGTGTTACACATGCAAGCGTGGTTCCAAAAAAAACAGGCAGAAGGAGACTTTCGCTAGTCCCACCAGAGTCTATATACCCATGCATGCAGTCCAGTTTTCTTGTATACAAAAGAGAATCTTGGAAAAAATATATATTATGCAGTAAATTCTTCTTCTTTGCACTTATTCTCTCGTTCCCAGTTAAGCCACTTTGAAAATTTTTCCCTGACAGGGTAACTTCATAAGTTATTGGATGCCAGCTTAAAAACACATAATAACATTCTTTAAAAGAATAAGAATCTACTTCACGAACATGCAACGAATAGGTACATTTCCCTCCTCTAATTTTTTTCACTACATCTATAGAACATTTATTGTTTCTTACAGTAAATGATGCTTCTTTTTTTCTCTCGTTATAAATTCGTGTGCGATATTTAGCTGCATTTTCACGTTCGTCCGTTACTGCGAAATCCACCATCATCCATGCTACAGTCGTGGAATACCGTGGCATACATTGCTGCTCATTTTGTATTTTTTTTCTTCTCTCTCGTGTATATTGGCATGTAATGCAACACCACATGGGTGTTTTTCTGGAAATTTTTCCCTCTTAATATAGGATTATGTGTCAGTTTGGCAACACATGCAATATTCACATGAAAAAGGAGAATAGCATTTAAAAAAGTATAAAGCATGCATGGTTTCGTTTCATTTTCATACAAAAATGAATGTACATGTTGGTTTTGTGGGGGTTGTGCATATGCAGCTATTATTATGTTTTGTAAGATAAAGAGGGAAAATGTACATATGTAGCATGTACATCATGAAGAAAAATAAAGGAAGACGAGAGAAAAAAATGGGGGAGTCTTTTTTTCATTGGCATTTCTACTTTCTAAGAAACAAAGAGAGATGGTGAAGGAGAGAAAGAGGGAAAAGCAGCTTCATCATATAACACTTCCATTCACAGGTGGAATGGAATGTCCATAAATATATATACTACCTACCTATATGTGTACATGCCTGGTTTTTTCTTCTTCCTTTAGGTTGTTAGCTGAAGTACATACATGAGTGGTGTGTATGTTTGTGAACGGGAATGTGAACAAGGTAAACTAAATTAAATTGTACACTATCCCTTTGATCATCTTTCGTGATAAATTTTCACTTCTTTCTTTCCCTTCGTGTATAAACATATGATAGAGGCTTATGTAATACATTAGAACTGTTTGTAGAGCTTGGACGTTACAGCGTACTGTCCCTTTCCATAACTACACCTTCATCTAAAAATTGTTATGATGAATGTAATTTTTACGGTGTGATTCTGACATTTTAAATTTTTTCCGTTCTGCCAAGTATACACACACGCAGTGTTCGTGCTGCCATTCTCGTTACCGCTGCCACTCTCCACAGAGAAAAATGGCAATAACAAAGAGGAAAGGGACAATGTGAAAAAATGGGAGAAGTGAAAATAAAACCTTTTCTTTTACCGTTTTGACATATATTTATGAGCAAATGCTCTCTACTGGGTGAGGTCCATAGACGCTGATTGTGTTTCCCACTTGAGAAGTAAGCATGTGTGCAAAAAAAGCACACAAAAGCTGCTTACTTGAGTACATCATAAATGATTTTTATCAATTCATATTTATATATACATAAAAACTCAGTGACTTTAAAGCACCCATTAAAACTTCTTGATATGGTACACACATTTCGATGGAATTTCAACACAAGTAAGATGAGGCTAAAGTAAGCATAATAATACTAATAGTAATGATGCATGGAAACGCACAACCTGTCGTTTTCTTTTGTGTCACAGGAAGAGAACGATTATTTTTTCACGAGTTTAAAATTAGACAAGGAAACTAGTAAACGAGTAAGTAGTTAGTAAAAATATATTTATGTTTTCGAGAGTGTAGAGTGAAACTGCTTGCATTTAATTATATTTTTGCATACGTATAACATAATTTCTTATTTGTTCAGTAGTATAGGTGAAAAAGAAATAAAATAAAAAGTTGTACTTACACTCCTGATGGGCTAAATTTGAGCACAAGGACGAACAATAGCGTAACGTAGACAAAGACGACCATTCTTCAATACGAAAGGATGGGCTGCGTACTGCTTTGAGTAGATGTACGCACTAGTATTAATATTTTGAGTAAAGATAATAACAAAAATCTGCAATGACGAAGTAGATTTTTTTCGTGACAAAACGTGTGTATCCAATAAATAAATTCCACTACATGAAAGATACAAATGTGGCTAGAGAGAGAGGAACAGAGTTGCTTTCTGCGTTGTGTCAAATACCAGATATGAGGAATTCTCGGTATTTTTTAAATTCAATCAAAATCAAAGAGCTGACGAGGGAGGGATTGCGAAAAAATAATAAAAGGGGAGAGTCGTGATGGCGGCGGTGTTTCATTCAAAAAATTATTTGAAGTGTTTTTTCGCTACTTTTAAACAGTACATTTCATGTTTGCAGTGGAATTAGTGTGTCCTTTCTCCTCCCTGGATATTCTTTTTTTTAAATCCTCTCTCTCTTGTTGGAAACTTTTGTATCACTGCTTGCCGCTAAAGGAAGAGCACAAAACGCGGAAACAGTGAGTGGGATGCTGATGAAGATGGTGACGACAAAGAAAACATTATCATGTTCTCTGATGATTTCTCATGTTTGTCGATATCCTCGTTTCGATGATGATTGATGATGGTGTCCACAAACTTTTTGCAGCATCTCTACTTCTCTTCTTTCACTTATCCATTTATGCTGATCAAGATGAGGACAGATCTCCACAACAGATTTTTATTTGCAGTGCCGAGTTTTCTTTGAGATTGTGGGGAAGGAAACACCCTTTTTTGAGTTTAGTCAAACACAATTTTTGTTTTTACTTGAGTGACCTTTCCTTCTTCCTAGGGTGCGTGGTAGTTTGTTTTTCGCCGTCTCTGTACTAATGCAGATTTTTTTCATTTCACTGGCTAATATTGTGTTCAAGTCATCACAACTTTGGTTATTGGACCATTTTATTCACGCACAATAAATCTAATTGATTACAATCCACCATTTTTTTCTCCTCTACTGGTGTGGTAGTAGGGGTTATTATTATTACTACGGCAAAAACAAAGGTGTATTCTCAGTAGGCTATCTAACATAACCACGAGGTAGTAGGTAGTAGTGTGGTGATGATTGTGGTGATGTTGTTGATGAAGTCATTGTTATATTTTCTCTGCTTTATTTGTGTAAATGTATTGTTGTACAAGCAAAGAAAACAAACTTTTTCTTCTCTTTTGCTCTGTTTCGTTTAAGAAGGTCACAGGTAAATAAAACGGTCTACTTTTGTATTCCAGGTTTTCAAGAGGAAACTCTAAACTTTAGCAAATATTTTGGTGTTTCTCCTCCAAAGAACAAACAAATCTATGCAAAAAATATCAAGATGATGATGATGAACTCTAGAAATTCAGTATTTTACAGAGTGTACTCTATTAGGATTATATATATGAAGCGCACTGATTGAGTATTTGAGAGAGAGAAAAGAGCAGGGCCCACAACAAACAGTTAATTATTACTAATTTTGTTTTTTGTTCTTAATAAGCACCGTCATGTAAAAAGTTTATTCCTTTTTATCTCTCTCTCTCTCTCCCTGATCTCTGTGTATGTTTTGTTTCGTCTGTACTACTGCAACTCTGACGTGTATATGTTGTCTGTGTACTGACTGACTGACTGTTGGTGGTTGGTGATAGTAGTGTATGGTTTTCTGATGTTGACAATTGAAGCATAAAAGCTAGAATAAAAAGATGATATTAAACAGAGCAAGTTTTCTTCTTTCCGTAACAAACAACAATACAATTCTCGTTTTTTATTCCTTCTCTCCTTTTTTTCCCTTCAGCAGAAGCAAGAGAGAGAGAGTGTGTGTATAGTAAAATAGCAAGTTGCTTCTTTGTTACTTGCTGGAAATAGTCTGAGAGGAGCGCATTGTCTGCAGTCAGCAGCGAAAAGGATTCCGTGTATTATAATACTGCCAAGATTTTCTCTACACTGCGGAAGGCAGATTGGTGGTTGGTTCGGCTCCTTACTCGGCGGCGCACTTGCGTCATTCTTCCACACTTCCTTATGTTCTTTCATGTATTACGACTGCTGCTGCTTGCTTACTTTTTTCTTCTCTCTCTCTCCTCGCTTTCTCTCTACTTATTATTACTACCACCATCTCTACTACTAGAAAATGTAAAGTTTAGTGGTGGTGGTGGTGGTGGCAGTAGTAGTATGTGTAGTAGTTTGTCTCGTAAAAACGAAACTATACCATCATGCAACCAGCACCACATCACCAGAGTAGCGTACATATAGAATAAAAACAACCAGAGAGAAAGCAAGTAAGGGAGAGAGAGAGAGAGAGAAAGCAGAAGCGAGAGAGAGGGAAAAAGAGGGAAAATACTAATACCAGCTTAAGGCTTTCTTACATGTGGACCAACATACAAAATATCATGTAGCCTGTGTATACCTTTCCCATTCTGCTTTCACTTTTTCCCTCATCGTGAAAGAAAAACCTCTCTGACTCTTTTTTTCTTTCTTTCTCTCTCTCTCTCCCTCTCAGTCTCTGTATGCTGCTTCTGCTTGCTTTTCTCAACACGCTTTCTTCTGTTATTTTAGTTAGTATTCTAAACCTACGACGTTTTGCGAAAAGAGGAGACAGGGAGAGAGAGGGAGAGGAGAAACGAAAAGAAAGCATGTATTTGTGCCAATGCTGTTTTATTCCTCTTTTTTCGCCCTTTAACAAAAATGTATTTACGCTAGCCTCTCTCTCTCGCACACACATACAGAGACTCTCTTTCTACTTGTTTTCTTTCGCTCTTTTCTTTCTTCATATTTCAAAGTACGCTTTGCCGTCGTTGTACATTTACTCACGTTGATGATAATACTACAACTTTCAATGTATGTGTGTGTGTGTGTGTCTATTGCTGCTTGTACTTACTTCGATGAAAAACCAAGTCGACTTTATGTTATTATATGTTTTCACAATGTTGTTGCTCGCCTCTTTTTCACTACATACTGCCTCTACCCACATAGCCTTTACTGTTCCACCACTCTGCTATTAAATCCATTACATTTTTAATACTATATTCCACTAAGCTGAACTGCTGCTATTGACTAAAAAAGTGAGTACGGTTGAGCTGCTCTGTTTTGCTAAGCCATATTGCAAGCATAAAAAAGGCAAAGCAAAAATTATGTTCATTCTTCTCCTCTCGTTTTTTTCCTCGCTCTCTCTCTCTCTCTCTCTCGTCTTTTTTACCCTTATTTCTTGTTTCTTGATGTTTAAGCAGGGAAAAAACTTTTTATTTTTATTTTATAGTACATTCACATATACACATAATACTCACACACTTTCTTGAAGAATAAGAAGCGTTGTATTATTATAACAAAAGGAAACATGAGAAAGTAGAAGTCCACTTACTTACCTTCCTCATTTTTACAGACTTTTTTTGAAGAAAAAGTCATACGGTTCCCTTTTCCTCGCTCTTCTTCTTCCTCTCCTTCCCTTTCTTAAACTCTACACAGCATTATCATAACAATTCTTGCTTCTCTTCTATTTGTTCGTCTTATCCATCCTTCTTCTCTGTCTGATTTGGTTCAGTTTTTTTGCTTTATGTTTTTCGCCAGTGTGCCGTGTTCCATGTTTATGCTTCAATATAATACGAGCTCAAACTTTCCATACTTGAATTTTCCGTATTCTTCTCTCTATCACATTATGCATTCGCATTTTTACCGTTGTCTCTCTGCTTATGCTAGTGCTGCTTCCATGAGTACTGCTTTCCATACACTATAATATCCATATTTTCTACGCTAGAGTTTACCTAGTTTTGGCCACTGACTTACTCGGCTGGAAACGTGGATGGTGCTGCTATTCCTGCTGTTAGCACACACCATAATAACTGCTCTTTTCCTTTGTCATTGTCCATGAGACAGAAGACGTAAGAAAAGAAGAGGAAAAAACATATTGAAGTTGAATTTCCTTTTAAAGAAAAAATTAATAAAAAAAGCTTGGCTTGACTTTCTCTTTCTTTCTCTTCCTCTTTTTCTCCATTTCCTTTTTGTCGCTTTCATCTTGGAAAGAGAATTATTTTTTTTGAAAGTCAAGAGAAAATATATATAATATCCCTGTTTCACGGTAACCTCCATTTTTAAATAATGGGAGTAGAATTATGAGAATCGTTTCATATCCATTTTCTTTTCCACGGGAAAATAATAAAAATAAGCGTACGAAGGGAAAAAATGCTAACGGAATATGCTAAAATGCTACTCTACTAGTACACATAATATATATCATATTATGCTAAAACTATGATCGTCAGTCTCCGGGGCGGGTAGTAATTCTGGATGCAATGTAATTTGGAATAACTGTTTATAGCTTTGGAAATCATTCAACGATTCCCACGAATTTAATGACGCTTTTGAATGAGAATAGAAGACGACAGAGACGAGGAAGGAGAAAAAGCTTCATTCTTTAGAACTCCATGATATTATCGTCGGTGGATTGTCACCATTCTATTACTGCAAATACTACTGCTTCCACTGCCATCACTGGTTCTGTCACTACAACAACAACTACTACATATTGTAATGAGTAGCCTTCAGCGAGCGAAAAGCGAACAGCATATATATAAAAAACGCTTACGCAGACAATGTGTTTCCTTCCTTCTGCTAAGTGGAACCGGACTGAAAAAAGGAGAGTAGTAATTTTCAGTCTATGTGTACAAACATGCATACATGCATAAAATATATATTATCAAAAAGATATTCGTCCACTTCTTAAGTAGAGACAGATATTGAGCGTTTTCATTGAATTGTCGAGTCCGTCTATCAGTCTGTCAAGAGCACGATAGCTCTCTGATGAAATGACTCGTCACTTCTGTTCTCTTCTCACGAACGAATATCAAATGAGTCGCATTTGAGTTCACAAGTTGGCAGTATTCATAGCCTTTGATACTTAAAAACCTGTTTTTAAGGTCATAAAACCGCTACTAAAAAGTTATATTGCACAATTTCAACCAAGAGAGGATTGCAAGCTGATCAATCTTTGGATTAGAAACCTTGAAAGTTCAAAGCCTTTTATGGGGAATAAGGGTCTCAGGTTCTGCCCCTTTTTTATGTGAGAGAGAGAAAGATTTGAATATGAAATCTGATACTGCTACTGTTACTCTGAGTAGTGTGATTGCTTTTGCTGCTCTCTCCTAAATTAACTACTGTTTCCGTTACTTTCCCATATTTTGATTGTTTGGTTATATGTATGGAGAAGAAATCTTCGAAACACAAGAAGAAACTTTCTGAGAAAATAGAAAGGGTAGAATATCCAGAAAAGAAAATGCATTGTAGGTTGTTTTGTTTAAAGAGGAAAAAATATTCGGCTGCCTGGAGCAGGCCCTTTTACTCATTCAGCAATGCTGGGTATATGATACTTACATATTAGATAAGCACGCTTTTATTATATCTGTTTCTATATGTGTAGTTGAATATGCTTAACGATGCAGTATGATATGAGGTAAGCGAGTATAAGTAAAACTCCCTTTCCGACTGAAACGACATCGTATAAATAAGGGAAAAAGCTCAGTGAACAGAAGCAGAGAGTGAGAGAGTGAGCTCATTAAAATTTTCGAAATTGGAAAGAATTTCACTTGGATGGAATTTTAGCTGCTCTCTATGTAAAAGCCATAAAAATATATCATCGTGCAATAATCATTTACAAATTTCTAACAGTATCACTGCAGAAGGAAATGGGAACTTGGGGAGGAAGTGGGGAAACCAAGAGAAAAACAAATGTATGCAGGAGAGAAAATAAATAAATATAAAAAGAAACTGAAAATGGGATTGAATGAATGGGTTCAGGAAACGTGGCTTAGGCAGAGCTCTGGTGAAATGTTTGAGACGGATTTTCTTATTATATATTTCCTCTTTTCAGCTTTATAGAGAAGCTGTAATGAAAACGACGCTTCTTCGTATTACTACCACTAACTAAACTACTACAATTCGTTAGAGCTTAAAGTTAAATAGCTGTGTAGTCGAATTTGAACATGAAATAACAAAAACTGGGTGAACTTCCTCTACTTAAGTTGTAGCATTGCTGCTCAGTCAGACGACATTAATGAAAATTATCATGCTGGATCACATGACTTGTCCGTGTGCATCGAAAATGTCAACATGCTAATTACCCTGCCGTTCATATCCAACATGCTTCTCTATAGCTTCTAGTTTAGCTTGCAAATTGGCAAGACTGACAAATCTTCCATTGGTTCAATAGGGCGTGTCAGTAGTAGTAACAATAATAACGTTATAACAATTGCTAGTTATTATGGGCTGAAACCATGTAGAAATGAGTATGTTTTGGGACAACTTGATTTTAATAGTGCACAAGACACAACCCAAAGTTTGTCGCTGCATCAAATGATAGTGCTAATTCAAACCAAATTCCATTAGAAATTCTTGTTTTTCCATTCGATGAGCATTTTTAACCGATATAAATTTTAATGCCATTTCTCCGCAATTGGACATATTTTGTGCATAATGCATCCACTTTGAAACATCATTTACTCTACGTTCTAATTTCAGTGTTGTTTATTTCAGGAAGTGGAAAATTACTTATGTGTACGTACATATATAATGCTCTGTTGTATCATCATCATGTGCTCAATATAAATATTCCGCGAAGATATTTTACCATAAGTTATTATCTCTTGTATACATTTTGTTTGTTCTCATATTTCTTCCCTTTTCGTGCAAACAAGGAGCAGCATCATCATCCAAGGACCAGAATGGCACTACTACCACCACCAGAACAGGAAAGACTAAAACAGGAAAACAGCAAAGTCACAGAGAGCAAAAACAGTCTTCTTTTAAGCAGCATCAGCAGTAGAGAATTGAAGCGAAGTACTACTAGAAAACAACATCAACATCTGCATAAACTGCTCCTTCCACTCTCCGACTTTCTCCTCGCCTCGTATTCCCTTCTAGTATCCTTGTTCTCCTTTCCTCTTTGTAGAGAGAATTGAGAGCACTTCTTACGACAGACGACGGTGTCACTGTCAGTGAAACTAGCATTTGTTGTTGAAGAAGAAGACGACGACGTGGTAGACACTTACTACTAGTTACAAAACAAGGGCACATAAAGACAATGTGGATGAGGAGGACGATGATGGTACTGCCACTGAAGGGGTACTGACGAAGAGGAGACCCAACAGTCAAGCTGTATGTATGTGTACTTATGTATTTATCCATAACATACCTAAAAACAACACAACAGGAAACAGTGTAATCCGCCATTTAAGAAAATGGGTTTTACGGCATGCGATGAGGACAACGATTTCGTTCCCTCTGCATTCCCAGAGACTATTGATTGAAGTGATACTGCTTCTTTGTTTCCTCACTATCGATAATGATAAGTCTGCAAATTCGCAATGACAATAAAAGGTGTGCTTTAAAATTACTGATGGAAAATACAAAATGTAGTTTTAACTTATTCATTTTATAGGAGCACTGATTTCTTCTAGTCGAACCCCCTTTGGAGATGCACTTGCATGAAAAAGCAAATTGGATCATACAAACCACTGAAACAAGAGTTTTCAACATGTAAAGGGTTATGGTACGTGAAACTTTACACAACCTCTTTTTGATGTTATCACATCATTCCTTTTGATATAAAATATTTGAAATTATTTCAACTGGAATGAGTAATCAATCCTTCATTTGAGTTGATATATTTTATGCACGAATAAATTCCACATTTTACGAAGCAAATTCCTCTTGAAAACTATATTAGTCTTTTGAGAAATTTATCTGCTTTTTACCTGGGATTTGATCCAATGTGTATTCGTGTGGTTGCAGCCTCGTAAACAAGTATGCTGCTTTATTAATGTAGCTTTATTAATTATGAGCTTTTAATAAATTATATATTACTTATGTAAACTCTATGTAAGTGGTTAGAATTTAGAAAAACAAATATTGCAATACTGCTGAAAATTACGATGCATAAGAGGTAATATGGACTTGATTAAGATATTAGAAAAAGTTTTGAAGTAAACAGAGAAAACCGATAAAAATCAGAACCTAGATCCGGTTTTGGTTACCATGGAATAAAAAAATCGCTTTCTCCACATCCCAAAGACGTGCCCACATGTAGGTGATTGAAGGAGATAACAGACCCATAATATATTTTTTCTACGTTTTATAGTATTACTGGAAAAAGGACGCTAAAAAATCACTTGAATTTTTATCGAACATTGCACCAAATCAAACTGCGCACAATATTTGATTAAAAGTGAGCCTGCACATTCATTGTATAGACATACGCACATAGCTATGAAACATTTTATAAGTCCACATATAAAATGTCTTCGTTTACATCTATTTTGCCACTGTTTTGATGGCCTCCTTTGTAAAGTTACACACATTTCTTTACTCCCTTGGGACTAAGTTCGATTGGTGGCGTGTTTGTAATTCAGTACAATTTTCTTCTTTTTTTGAGAGTGCTTGTTTTCGTCACCTTTCATTACACACGTGTATTCTTTGATGATGCATATTACATGAGAGTGTTTGTAGATAAGAGTCGGGATGGAACATGATTGTTGGGAGACTTGACTTTGTCTACTACCCCATGCATCTCTCCGCCACCATCGAATAAACTGAGGAGAAGGAAGGATAGAGTTTCTAATCTGAACATTGTCATCATCATGTATTTTTTATTTTGCACTCTTCGTGTAACAACAACAGAGGAGGATATATTTAGCTCAGAGTCTCTAAAGCAAAGCAAACTACCTCCGACTAGATACATACACACAGACACAATCATTGTAATCATCTTTTCTCTTTGTTCTCAGTCTCCTTCAAAAAAAGTGGGGAAAGCGAAGAATGTACGTACATCCATACATCTACAATGGAGAGGGGAAATGTATGTAAGCGTACGTAGCATTGAAACCATTCCAATCAGTATTTTGGATAAATTGTGCTGAAATGATGCTGGTCACAGCATTTTTCTCTTCAGACGGAGAAAGATTGGCAGAGAAAAAAAGAGAGCAAAGTTATTTGCTGGCACCACCAGCAGCACTCAGCAGAAAAAGGTCTTCATATAACATAAATAAATCTTTTGTACACCTTTTGTTACTGTTATTATTATAGCTCCTTATCTTCATCTTCACTGCTCTCTACACCACACTTTCAATCCATTAGGTAACAGTTCGAAACCAAATATATGTTCTACTTTGGGAGTCAGTGGGACGTTTAAATTGAATTAGTTGAAATAATTTTGTCGATATTCTCTGAGTGCTTGGACAGGGAGTATAGAAGAAATCTCCATTTCAATTTTTATTTTTTTTGACAGTACACGTGAGACACATACATGATACATAATACGTGTAAACCGGAGTGGCATAGAGGCCTTTAAGAATTGCTCCCAGGCTCGACTGTGAAATCACTTCCGTTCTCCCTCCTGCTGTTGGAAAACGGGTTAAATTTATTACGGATTTGGAAATTGGTCTAAAAATGTAACGAAATTAAAGGAGTAAGATATTGAGAGAATTTGTGAACGTCGTATGCATAGCGCAATTGAGAATTGAGCTGAAAAAAAATACATGGATGAATTGAATTGTAGTTCATTTGAAATACATCAATAGTATGATTACAGTGGTCACCTCGGTACAACTTTCATGCTGTTCTAAAGCGGATGGCATGTTTGTTGCGTTCTTCTTCCCACAAAGAATGAATAAGTACAAGCGAGATCAAGCCTTAAGCAATAAGCTTTTATATACCATATTCCCACCATAGTAGCTAATGCGTAGGAAAACAAGGCCTGTCAAAAAAACGTGGGTGAGTGAGCGTGGCTGCTGGTTGACTAGTTTGAAAGCTTGGTAGTTTCAGTTTCGAGATTGCATTTTCTCTTATTAAGGAGCCACGAGGAGTTTTTACCCAGACCTCGCTTCCGTCTTTTCGAGTTCTGTCCTCTTGCTCGTGAAAAGACTAACGGTTTCATATATGGAAAGGATTTTGCTCATATGCCTTGATAACTAGTTATGTGTCTGGGGTAAGGAGTCTGGAGAGTGAGATTTTTCCCTAATGCTTATGGATTGTTGTTTGCTCTTCTCCAGTCTACACGATATTCTCTCAGACACACACACTAGCGGAAATCGAACATAACAGAGTGGAACCCATAGTATTAATCCAATCATTCGAATTGGAATGGGAAAATGTGTTTTGAACTGTTTTCAGTTCTCTGAGCATTTCATGAGAACTTCATATTATTATCCTTTTCTCTACTTTCCCTCTCTCTCTCTTTCCCTCAGAGCATGCCACATGACCACGTTGATCATGTTAGTTAGCCCAACGACACTCATGATCATGATGACGATTTGAATGTCTTTTTAAACATATTGTCTGTTACACTCATTTATTTTATATGGAAGCTTTAATCTGCCCAGCCAATCACTCTATTAGTTATTATCAGTGATGTACTTTAAACGAAAAATCCCTTGTTTTTAAAATCCTACTGGCATTAAAGAAAGCACTTTCGCCATATCTGTCCAATTTTAAAAGGCTAATCCATTAACTGATTGCTGAATGCATGCGAGGCTTCCCAGCCTGTTACGCAAATGTATTCTCAGGAATCAAACAATGTGTCTGCAACGTTGTTCATGATGATAATGTCGTTATGTCTTTTCTAGAGCGAGCACCACCGCACTGATTCTAATTCTGAGTACTCAAGCTCAAGGAAGGCTTCATCTGTGAAAAAAATATATCCTAATGATATTCATCACTTTTACTCAGTACTCGGCTACTTTTAACTGAAACTCTAAAATATATTCACATTTTGTTCCCTCACTACATTTATTATTCTATGCAAATGGAAAAATTGGTTGAAAAAATTGATAACTAAAAAACTAGATGCTGCAGCTAGAAGAACTCCTGAGCATATCCATCCATATGTATATATTATTATACTTTAAAAAAGTGCAAGGAAGTGAGCTCTGACAGAAAATGTAAAAAGAATGAAGCACCCTTTTTTGTACATGTTTTTCCACTAAAGGAGGAAACTGAAAGAAATGTGTGTAAAGATAGATTTGCCTACTTCCTTCCTTTGGAGAAAAAGTGCTTTTTCAAGGAAAAAAGTCATTGAAAGAAAATAAATAGTTTGAAGAAGGGTGCTCAAGTGGAATCATTCAAAGAAGAAAGTTAGACAGTCCATTATACAAACATAAGTACCTAGTACATTTCACTGGATTTTTTTCATGTTTTTGTATCTCATAGAAAGTTTAATTATACGTACTATCTATGTGAGTTATACACCCAATAGCTTCAAATATTTGTCTACCATTAAATTCTCATTAAGCTGTAATAGAATCTTGCACTGAAATGAGAATGGGGTTTTACTTTTCATGTGCAGCCATTGCAGCATCAGCAGCGGTAGTAGCTAACTGGTGCAGTGACTGGTGATAATAATAATAATATTAATGTTGGAAAATAATCTCTATATATAGCTTGTTACGCAATAGACCACGTTTACATTTTTCTGTTTTGTTTCGTAAGAGCTTTTGTGAAAAATTTTATATTTTGGAAAGTACGCCTTGTTTTTGCTTTCATGGTTTTTCCCCGACACCAAAAAAAAGAGATTCCCAGTGCACCATCCAACTAACATCCAGTTAATCAACACTCAACACTAACGAAAGTGAAGGAGGAAAGAAAGTTACTTCAACTTTTTTTTATAATCCGTCCTAATTACAGCCCACTTGTAAAGCTTCCCAAATATATACTACCATTGGTACTACAATATCTCACCGTCATCCCATTTAATTTTTACTCGCTTCCATGTCGTCCTCATTTACGGAGGAGTAAACTCAAATAATTCGACTGAAGCGTACACAATGTCATTAAGCGACTATGCTTAGCTAGATTTTTATCCAGAGCTTAAGTAGATTCGTGCGTGTGTCGCTGTCTGGACGATAATTCAACGATGACTTGATAGAATGCATTTTGAAATCATACTATTTGTTTGTGCTTTATACTGGTAATTGGCAATTGTATGTCATCAAGTTTCCCGTTGATTGACTTGGGTACTCTGCCAAGGTAAGTTTGTCCTGTCATCCTGTCAGCCACTTTGCGATCGCTGCTACTCACGCTACTTTTATACACGGGGATTTGTTTGTTGGGATTATTGTTATTATAATTAGTAAATTCAAATCAAACTTTAATTTTTTTGTTCCACGCTGTATCATCAACATTCACATCGTCATCCTTGTCGTCGTCATCATCACAGCAGCAGCATCATCATCAACAAGAGCCCAGCTCGTCAGCAACCCTTCATGCATGCATACATGCTTCTATATGCCTACATGAGCGAGCATTATCCTGAAATTGTGGCTTTAAAAAACAAGTGTACTCATGCACGGCTGTGGCCATGGATGGTGAAATCAGTGGATCGTATTATTATTGTAGCACTTTCCTTGTATTAGTCGCGCTTTCCATTCTATCTCCTCTTCAGCTTTTTATACCATCACATCACCAACCTCCACCACCATCGCCGCCAAACACACATACTCTGCTCATCTATCCTTCCTCTTCCTTCTCTCTCTCATGTTGTATCAGATTCTCCAGCTTCCGAGGTCTTGACCCATTAACATGCGGTCCATGCATGATGATGATGAACGAAATCCTCATCGGTATGGTATTGCTAGAAAAAATGAAGGCCTTTTTTTCCAGCCCAGAATAAAAATACTGGACACGTAGTTCAGTGTACACATACAGACACATACCGAGAGCCCATTCTCTAGTGTATATTATTACTCTGATTAAAATGGAATGTATTTACTTTTCTCGAAAAAATACTCCTGCTCATAACACCATTACTGTTAGTATTACTGCTAGCACTACTCAAAGAGAGATGACGATGACTATGACTACCCTGGGCAGTCCATCTCTCCTCTCTTTTCTCTCTCTCTCGACACATATATTTTTAGAAAGCTAACCAAGTATATCAATGATACATAATATGTATGATAATAAGGGGTACTACGAGAAAACGTGTATAAAAGTAGAGAGAAGGGAAGTACAGGAAGTTACACATTGAGAAATACAGGGCGACCACTTATTAAATATATCTATCTAATAACACATCCACCATAAACATAACAACGTAGTAGAAACTAACGAGCAACTAAGTTAGTAAAAAGGCTTTTTACTTATTCTTCAGTCTCCACCAGCCAAACCAACCCAACCACCCTCACTTAAAGAGTAGTCAGTAGAGTCGCGGTGGTGGTACACTTTTCTCCTGGAAAAAAAGTAGAGAGAAGAGGCTGCTGCTTCTGCTGCTACTACTACTCCTACTTTGAGCCGAGACCATTCTCTCTCACTCACAGTCAGTATACATACATTTATGACCCGCATAGTCAGCTAAAAAGTTGACTTGAACTTAGCAAAAAAGTTTTTGACTCTTCGTCCAACAAATTGCATGTACATATACGAATTTAGTATCTCCAGTGTTATGTATCTTTGCAATGGAATGGATAGGGAGAGAGAGCGAAAAGGAAAGAGAGAAAGGAGGAATAATAGGACACACAGACACTTGCCAGTTTTCCCTCGTACAATAGACGTATATAGATTTAATAACGGTTGTGAAGAGGGTGCACGAAAAAATGGAACTATCACATCGATTGTTGTGCCAGTAACAAAATGAATAGACACTACTACTCGTCGTACACATATAGTTATTTGGTTCATCTGTTTGTTGGCGAGTATCCCTCCAGCGAGGAGAGAGGGAGAGAGCGAAGAATACTAGAGAGGAAGAGAGACAGGGAAATATAGAGCGAAAGAAAGAAGAGAGTCATGAACAGACAAAAGGAGACAAGAAGAAGAAGGAGAAAAAGAAAAGGGAGGAAAACAGGAAAATACACACACGTACTTACATTATACCCCAAAATAATACATTATCATCATATTATGTGCTCCTACTTATAGAACATTCATTCTCAGATGGACATACGTAAATGTATATATTACCAATATGTAGGTCCAAACTTTGCCTTACTTTTTTATGGGTTTTACTTATTACTACGTGTCGTCATCAAAGTAGTTCTCGTTGAAAATACCAAGAATTTTCTCTAAAGATTCCATCATCTTGATACATTCTCAATCGTTTCATAGACCACCACCATCACCACCACCACCGCACGAGGAGGAAGGAGACAGAGAAGAAAGACGGAAAGTGAAAGTAAGGCAGAGGAAAAAACGAAGTAGTAGTGAATACGACTTTCTCCTCCTTCCCTACTTCTTTATCATTCAGCGACGGTCTTTTTTAGCAAAAAAAAACCAACGAGCTGTAACTACCACTGTGTGTGTGTGGAAAAGAATAAAGCGTCCGTTTTCACTTGCACATTCCATAATGCACACTACCAGTACCAGCATCACCACCACTATTCCTTCTACATCATCCTGGTAAAGAGAGGAAGGAAGCATTGATTGTAATAAAATCGTGAAAAAGGAGGCGGGAAGCTTGCAATGCCATTAATGATGCTTCTGAGAAATTCTCTACTTTCACCTTTATTATTATTGCCAACGAGTATAATGTCCTATTTTAGACTTCTTCGTCTTTATTGTAACAGGAGAGAAGAGGGATAGAGAGGTTGAGAGCATTTCATCTTGAATTCATGTTAGAGATACTTTTAAGCAATGCACACAGCACATCATCATCATTAGCAGCACTACTACGACTACTACTACCACCACACATTCTTGAATTTCTACTGCTTATAATAAGCCATGCAAAAAGAAAGGATATTTCTGTGTGGTGTGGTGAATGTGTGATGGGATCGTGGTCCTACTGGTATCGAAGTAAGTATACACGAGCCCATTATCAACACTTTATGAAAATATCATAAAAACTTTCTCACCTTATATGGCGTTCCAGGGAGAGGATTCCCTTGTTAAAAGTCATCTTCTTATGTACACGTATGGACTTGATAGAACATTTTTTCGTAGGAAAGACGAAGTGCAGGAGGAAAATACATATCATCTTTCATCTACCTGTACCGTGGTGACTTGCAGAACGATTCCCGTAAAAAATTCCTCTGTATCTTCTTCTTCCCTTCCTCTCCTTTTTATTCTTCATGTGTATTTGAATCACCAGAACTGCTTGGAAAAGTGATGTTATAAGTTATAACATAGTGTGTATGTATGTATGGGGATGACACACGGCTAAGATTTTTATAATTTTGTTAGGTCTCTCTGTTTCCACAATATGTACTTCTGATTCATCACCTGTGGTTTTTTCATCCCTTTTAGCCAACCAGCGCAAGCAATGATAATGTGCGTTGCTGATGATACTTTCACGGGGAAAACCTCAGTTGAGTTGTAAGTGCGGTTTTACACAAAAATAGATGGGGTTTTTGCTGCTGTCGTCGTACGATGTTATTATTACTATAGCGCATAAATCATAATGAAGTAGCGGAATCATGTGAATACGGTTTGTGTATGTGTTGGTGTGAGGGAGAGAGAGGCTGAATCTAAAGATTATTGTATTTGTCGGTGATGAATGCATGCATACGGCAGCCATTTCACACGCCTTTTCAAACAAGCTTCTCTAGAGAGACCAAGACCGTGTAATTTATTAGGTTGAAAGTGACACAACAACCGTCTTTTCTATCAATCATTTATTAACTTTTGCCAGTTCTTGCTCCACATTCTCCTTTGAGTGATTACCTTGTTCTCGCTACTTGTGTAAACTGCCTTCCTCGCGTTATATTTAATGCATGAAACATAATATGTATAGGTATGAGGATGATATGTACGCCTGTGGTTCCGTCGTCGTCAGGAGGGAGAACAAAAAAAAATGAACGAAAAAGAAATAGATTCAACCAAGGAAAATGCTATATCACTCAGTATTTATATAGCGTACTCGTGGAGACACCGTAATAATAATAACCACACAAAAGTCGGCTGAGTCTGAAAGATAGCTGGTTCTCTTGTGTTATTTGAAGCCACAGGAGATCAGAGTATTGGCAACACGCAAACTACATGGATTCTACCCACAAGGGATTTTCCTGGTAACACTACTACCATCTTATACTTTCTTCTTCCCTACAACCAACCTTACACAGAAACATAGAAAAAGAAATGAAGAGAGAGTCACAGGGAAAGAGACAAAACTAGCCGACAAGCTGGAAAGTTAGCTTTTTCTAGCGTGTAGTGTTTCCACTGTTTTTACTGAAAATTTTATTTCCAACCACGCGCAAATAAAACCAAAGACACTGATGATGATGGTGATATGGTGCTCATTCACCCTTATTACCTTTTTTCCTGAGCTCATTACTTGAGTAAACAGCTATTATTTAAAATAATCTTTTACTTTGGGAAAGGCGGACAGGGAAAACTAAAGAGATAGAGAGAGAGACAGAGAAAGCTAGAGCGAATGAGCAAGAGAGACAGAGAGTTTGGATGAGAAACAATGTCCACTAGTGTTCCAGTCTTGCCATTGTAATAATTTACAAGTATCCCTGGTATTTCCATCAATTATTTTCTGCGGCCTTTGGCGGGAAAGAATTTCCAGATTTACTTACTTCTAATGCGGATGTTAAAAAGTTTTGTCTGCGTACAATTACACTTACCCCCTGTCATTCTGCTCGCATAACTCCAGTGTAAATCGAAATAGTTGTTGAGCAATAAGGAATAATTAAGGTCGTACAATATAGAAAATTAATTTTGTCTTCTTGATAAATTGTCCAACTTTAAACATTAACGACAAACAAGAATGCGAGTCTCCCTCAATATTAGTTTCACGATATATTATTAAAAATAATGTACCTACACAAATGATACTGCACAACATTCTCGTATTTATTATACATGTATGTACTGTATACTTTGAGAAGGAAATCATCACCTATATTGTATGTCGATCGGATGGGAGGCAATTGAGCACAATTGTTTTGGGAAAGATCAAAATGAAGATTTAACACAGAGATTGAGATCTTATTCCTTGATAAAATATTTACTTGATATGCAAACTTTTCAAGTGTAATCAATATTGTTAATATTAATGTTTGGTTTATATGAGCAGAGATGGGGTCAGATGAGATTAGCAATAAAAACCGTGTGGAAGCACGACTGAGATGATGGAAAGAATGTAAGAGGGACAATGATAGTTCAGGTTTGCTCACCCTCTTTGAAATGAAACTTTACTCAAGAAGGTTGTTATTAAATTTTTGACGTAAATTGTTCACTATGGATGAATCTATATATTACCTATTTGTATTGGAATGAGACTGTGGTGAGGAATTCACCTAATATTGTTAGCACAAAATAAAATTCATTTCAATACGGACGGGTAAAATGAAACAGAATTAAATTGATTTGACCTGATAACCTTTCCAGCAGCACCTTTCCGTTGTTTTCAGTTTTGTTGAAAAATGGCTGTGTACAAACAGTTTGGGATGAAAGTAGAGAAAATGGTAATAATAATGCAACAAGAGAACAAAACAAGGCGGGCGAATGCGTGCGAAAAAAGTTACGTGCATGTCAAACAACTCGCCAGTCAGTTCTCATGTCATGGGATGTCGTGTCTCACTGAACCGACTTTATTGTGAACTTTGCGAGTTGACGAGGTGGTCCCTGACTAATTTACTTACTCCTGTCACGATCCCTGGAGAAGTTGAAGTGGAGGTGGTAGTAGAATAGCGTGCATGAAGAAGTGAAAAAAGTAAAATTGGATCTTTTATGGAGTAACAATGCCATCGATATGAAATGAGTCTTGAACAGCGCTTTCCCATATATTCCAACGAAGCCACCATATTGACAATCCGATTGTACTTTGAGCGAGGAAGAAGGATCTAGAGGAACAGCTTTTGTAAATATGATTTTAAAACTATGCTTTGGATGAAAAGACTAAAAAGGAAATTAATCTTACCAGTGTTGCATGTAATGTTGCCATGTATCTCAGGCAAGCCTTTGCAAGAAAGGAAACATAATACGTGAAACGAATTCATAATTACTTCAATCATTCCTAATGTTTACCTTTGTCATGCATAAATTTATAGAGTACTTTAAAAGTAACTTTGAATCATTTTATTTGTTTCCCGAAATAATGTTAATTTATAATGACATGACCAGTCATCAAAAATTCGGTGAAAATGGTTGCATGTGTTCTGGTGATAAATGTTTGGAATCATGACAACAATGATCTAAATAAATGCAAAAGCGTGCAAATTTTAGCGTTTGTTCGCAAGGCGAGGCCGATTGATTACTACGACGGTTTTACTGACATTTCTTGGTTTGGAAGTACAAGAATACCACTGGGTGAAACCTAGGAAACGCACCACTAACCATGTTGCCACAGTGGTTACTCTGGCAAGTTAACTAAAGAGATGATAGGTGGCACTATGCAAATGCACCGTTGCCTAGTGGAAAAGGAAAAAACGCAAGCCAAGTTGTGGGAAGAAATAGTGAATAGTGCCAGGATCGACATAAGTATGCATGCAGCGTCACTACAATAGTAGTGCAAAGTCTACAAAGACGCCACTAAATTGCAAAGATAATGAACGCAGAAACGATAGCCATTAATAACGAGACTAAAGACGTTTCTTTAGGCAACATGAACAAAGAAAAGTGTTTATGATAAGGATGGGTGTTTTTTTCAAAGCGATTAACATCATGGTAATACAGTAGTGCTCATCATTTCTGACACATATACACCAGATTTTTTAAATACATTTCACTTTACCAAAAAATAGTTATTTTGTGTCAATAGATTTTAATCTCCAATAATTTGTCTTGTATGCTTGCTAGTTGTTGGTTCTTTTATATTCTTGGATCTTGGATTGAAACAGTTATTTGTAATGATTTAAAATGGAGTGGGAAGAGTTTTTAAACAAATTCTTAAATGCTTAAAATCATATGCAAAATACAAACTATTTCAAATCATGCTTTCAGTTCTATGGATAATGGTTATATGTGTTAAAAGGACTGACTCCAAAAATCGATTGACATCAATTTGCAAAATATTTTCAAAAGTCTTCACAAATTTGGAAAACTTAATCATGGTTGAACGTTTAAAGGCAATAACATATTATATTGGAGAATAGTCTTTTATGTTGAGTGCATACATATCGCAAGAGTGATGTTTACAGCTAAAACACTCTTTTCCCAATTACATAAGTTTAAGTTCAGAATGAAGACTCCACAGTACACTTGATGCATTAAAAATTTATCATGAAATTGAATGATCAGAGGAGATTTATGCTAAAGTTTTGAAAACTTGTGAGGCGAAACCTTATATGCAACGTCGAATATATGAAACGTAATATCTTTAAATATTTTGTTAAAAAAAGCTATACTCGTATCATTTCATTACAAGTTCGAAGAGTATAGTATCAATATTACAATAAATTTCTATGGATATAATTGGGTGCCAGAGTGCCAGCTAATATTGTCATGTTTAAACCGTAACGTTGTCGTGATAACTTTTTGAAGGACAAATCTTTCCACCAAGGTAATTAAATGGGAATTAATTCACATACAAAAAGAGTGTAAAACCAAATTAAAACTTTTAATGTTATAATAGTATGATTCACTGGAATCTATCTTATGTCACAGGTAAAATTAATTCTGCTAACAAGGTAGGTAGAAAGAAAGGTAGTAAATAGGAAAGATCGCTAAATTTGATGTCAACAAGAAAACAACGTTACAAATACCCGATTGTAAGAGCTGGGACTTGAAACTCTTACGATTAGCTCAGCTAATTGTTCATTATATTATTAAGCTTGAACATTTAGAAAAATCCCAAAATACATGCTGGGAAATTTGTGCCGCGAGCTGAAAATGGTGACTTTGCTTTAGCTTCGTAGTTGAATGTCAAAATTGATCTTATATGAAATCGCTTTGTATTTTGAAGTTGTCTGTAATTGGGCTCGCCAAAAGTAGAAAACACTCAAAAATAAATAATTATCATGATTACGGCATGCTTACACAATAATGAAATAATATATGGAAAATACTAGTGATAATTAGTATCTTTGAAAATGAGCAATTTATTTGAAAGACACAAACCAAGCCATTATGCTTTGCAAATAGAGTTGTGCTCTCCATTCTCCAATTGAACTATTTCTTCCTGTGACGATCATACCGGGACTCTTCCATTAACTCTCCTACTGCTATTTTATATTTTCCGTTTTTATAACTATGATTTTAAAGTTTCACGCAAAACTTACATCATAATAGGTACTCTTCTAAAACAAGAAGTTTACCCCAATTGAAAAAATTTTGTACATTATTCAACCGCGCTAACTGTGTATCATGCGTATTTAAGCTCAAAATTGTTAAAAGATTTGAAATGTCTGTCGTCGTCAGTGTTCTAAACACTGAAAACCTATCGATGTTTTTCTTTCATGGAAACAAATTTACAAATTGCATCCGACCTCCTTAAAAGATGAGTATTCAGCTTCAATTTTAGTGCAAATTATTGGTACTAGCATAGCATGTAGCATTGCTAAAACATTCAGTAACTAGCGATTACTAATGCATTACTTAATCATTTTTGCACAATGCCAGTTCGCCAACAATACATCAGATTCTATGTCACTAAAATTTGCGGACTGTGGTCCTATACCACTCAATTTTTTGTTCTGTGAAACTAAGTTCCTCCAATACCCTATTCAATAATTCAAGTCAACATCCGAAAGCAACTGTAAAACTGAAGCAACAGCATACATACCCGCAGTACTATTTCTTTCTAACTTGTTCCTCATCTCATCATTCTACCAGTTACAATTATAACCGCAAACGTTTCTAAAACGCGAATTAATTTAGTGATTCTTAGTCAATAATCAGGCAAAGGATTATATTCTTTTGTCTTTAAAACATGGTTTTCTACCATTCTTTTTCACAACCAGAAAAATAATGCCTGAGCTCAGGTCCCACGCTCTTTTCTCTTGCTGCTCACCACTCACCTCGTCTTCTTTACGAGGCCCATTTATCTCACATTATTTCTTCGACTACCTCTTTTACTACGGTACTAACTGCTACGACGAGCATACTGTTACCTTTTTTTGCTGTTGTTTTGCTGCATATTTATCATCATCGTATTATCATATCTCTTGAAACTCCCAAACAACAAGAGAAGGCAAAGCATAATATAGATCAGAGATGAGAAGAATGAGAAGATGAAGACGACGAGAGAGAGGCAAAAAGCAAAGCTCGTCTACTTGCATCTCTCCTCTTCTGCCGCTGATTTAATACAACCAAGAGTCCTACTACTAGTACTGGTTTAGATTGGATTTGTTCTCTTGTTTTGCTGCTGGTGCGATGGTGCTGTTGCTCAAAAACTGTTCACTTCAAATGCTCGGTTCTTCGAACGCTATGCTGAAACACTTCTCGTGTGTGTGAGCTCTTCCTCTTCCAGTTTTCATTCTACCTTCGTCGGTGCGAGTTGTGCGAGTGTGTGTACTCACGTTGTTGACGTCTTCACGCAGAACAGAACCACATCGTCGTATTAACCAGGAACACAATACAACTACATACTTTGATACTTCATCTAGAGAAAAAAATCAAATAAAAGATGTCAAGCAAACTGCTCCTACTGCTGCTACATGAGAGCTAATACTTTAAGTGCTTTTTAGTGTGGCTAATACTCTTAATCCCAGTGGCTACTTTTGTGACTACTTTTAACGTTTTTAAAAAACTCTCTCTCGTTCTGTCTCTCTTGTTGTTTTTTTGTGCTCTTTGGTTATTTCTCTTTTCTTCACTGAATACTAAAAAAAAGTTTAAAACGTGCGTGCCAGTTTAGAAAAAAATCAATAATGGTATAGATGTATTTTTATTTATATTGAACCGAGTGCACAACAACTTGTATAAATTCAGCTTGTTTCGCGATTACGCGAAGATATAGAAAAAATTTTGCTTACAGTTGGTGTGTCGGTTGGAAATCAATTCGGATTCGGAAATTGGAGAGAGAAAGTAAAAGGAGATGAAATTCAGAAATGTGGAGTAAGCTCCGTGTGAAGAAAGAATAGTAGTGGGAGAGCGTGACGAGGACGGGAAAAGTTTTTCTCTGAAAGACGACTCGTATCGTATCATCGGTGTTGGATAGAAAGAAGAAGTGGAGCGAAATGAACCTTTCATGTGTATAAAGTGTGTAGGAAAATGGTCATTAATGTAAGGAGCAACAAAGTTTCTGGATTGCTGCTGCTGCTGACATAAAAAAAGGTAAATGCAGATTATTTGTGACAAATCTTTTTCTAACGATCTTCTCGTGTGGCCCACAAGAATGGGGCTGGAATATATTATAGTTTTTAAATGACCCCTGTGACGGAAGTAAAATGATTTACCAAGCGATTTATGGCATGTAAAATGGCGTCTAATCAGCGTTTACAGGTAAATACTCAAGAGACAACTAGAAATTTGAGAGTAGATTCCTCAGAGCATTCAATGAATTAACCTTAAGACATGTTTCATACATTACCTGGACAAGTGCTCGAATACACTCTACAGGTTTATATTGAGTGCATTAGCATTTTAAATTCATTTTGAAATATCTATACAGCTGCATGAAGAGATTCTGTAGATTATAATCTGTCACACGCACATCGAACGATTTTTGAAATTGAACAGTTTGTTTCCTCTTATAAATGGAAGTATATAGATTGAAAATTTATGATCCATAAATTTTCACGTGAGTTCTGAGAAGAGTTTCGTAAGACCAAACCGATTACATGCCATCAGAACAAACGTAATTTTGAGGCTTCTTGAAATAGTCGTTATGTCTTTCATTTGAAACACATTATATACTTAAGTAGCGTACTTAAGAATACATACTAATTTTTCCTTCCATTTTAATTTTCCATGATATTGACTTTCTGATGATCTTTTTAAATATTCAAAACAAAATTGACTAATTCGCGATGTGGGTAGTGTGTAAAGGTCAAAACTTTGTAGCTTTTAAAAATTAAATGCCTATACACACACGTATAAAACCAGCTTACCTTCTTTAACAACCAGGATAGCTCACGTTATCTTTGGACACATTTTTCAATTTAGTATTCAGCGCGACGAAAAAGAGGAAGAAAATCCGTACAAATTAAACATAAGAAACCACATGGCTGCTCGAGTAGGTAACTAACGTGTATAAAATATACATACCTGAGACAGGAACGGAGAAAGCGAAAAGCATGAAAAAAAAAAGTTTGCATGAAAAAAAAATCGGGTTCATTGGTAACGACAGCCAAGACAGTTAGGTATCCTAAGACAATGTATTATGAGTAGTCAAGTAAACAGAATGCGAAAGAAAGCACTGTCCTAGTACAACTTTTCCGTTGCTAACCTTCTTATTCTGAGAATAGTGCCTCGATACCTACCAATAAATAAAACTGTTACTTTTAATGTTCATCATTATTTTCCATCGTTTAACTCTTGTACCATAATAATTTCCTTTCTGGTTCGATCTCAGTAGTCTTGCTCTGTTCTGAAACGCCTTTTGTATGAATGTTTGATTAGTTTTTGCATGTAATAGCCATTTCATTTCCATATAATAATAATAGTCCAACCATACGTTATGCATGAGCATGATAATCCTTTTTGTCTTGCGGTGCGTGCGTCAGTTTGAGGAATAAAGTGGCTTCCCTTTTCTTTCGTCGCTCATCACTCTGATATTTTACATAATTTTTTCATGTTTGCTTTCTACCGTCGTAGTCTTATGGCCAAACATATAGGTAGTAAAGTATAGCGGTATTGACTGCTCACATTGGTTTGCATACTCACAATACATGTGTCGAATATAAGAATGCATTGGATACTATTTCAATTGTTTTACTAAAGATTGCAAAAGTGAGTTGGAGACTCAACGAGTTAGAAATACAAACGTGAATTCCCTTGATCAAGCTTTCAACGGTACGCATAGCTTTCCACGCAAGGCTCCATTTACTCTTCGTTTCTCTGGTTTTAGAAATAATTTTGTTTATTTAACTACGACCAGGAAAGCCGTTACCGGAAGAGTCAATAATCACAGTTTTGCGTTTGTGTATTCGAAGAATTAAATTTGATATTTTTGTAGCTTTTTAGCCATTCAGCTTGCTCATTAAAATCAGTACTAGTATTTATTCGTATGCATCATATTATAATGATCGTTTCGCAAGCACTGTTATTAGAATGAAATACTGTTCTGCCCTTAGAAGAAGAAGGGACGAGCAAAACTAGAAAATGGTAGATAGAATGGCAAACATTAATTTTCCTCTTTCATAAGTCGAGTAAATCACTATTTGTTTTTGGTGGGTCTCAATGGGAGTCTCTACAATTTCTGTTGTTCATGTCGCATAATATACGGTAATATACAGACTAGTTCGGTTAGAAGTATTCATCCCTTACATTGTCCACGACTGGTTTACAGTGTTATCGTGAGCAAGCATATTAGATCGCAGTATGAAGTTTGTAGAATCCAATATCCAACTTGGCGGAACACGCGGAGTGGAACGTGAGCAAGGAGCTGGTAATTCTAACACAGTTCATTAGCAGAATTGTAATACATAAATACGATGTTTGTTGTGCCTTATGCCATACTGTTCCCGTCCAATTTGCATTTATTCATGACTCGGTCGTCAACCAGAGAAAAAAAAATTCATGTTTTTGTTGTAGTATCTCAGTTTATTGTCAGTTGATATCGAAAAGCAAAGTCAAGATGAGGAAGAGTTGATGTCACTGGAAATTTTCTCTATTATTATTACCTGTATATTTTTGTATTTTATCACAATTAAGAATCTCTGCTTTTTGTGCAATGTTGTAAGCTATTGTTATGCGCATTTATTATTTCAAATGAACCTGGAATTTGCCATTTTATTTTATTTTTTGGCTGATTTCGCAGAAAATGGCATGGATTCATCTATTTTAAAAGTACTTCTGGTATAATTTACAAGAGGTAATATTAAGTGGGAGCTGATAGGGACACACTTGAGTTTTCAAACAAGTAATATTTCTCACACAGGTATGAACGTTATTGAATCAATTTTTGAAGGAAACGAAACCAAGTCCGAAGAAAATTCTTAGTGACAACTAAAACATATACATATGTGAGAGAATTTGGGAGAAGGTACGTTAGGGCACATTTTGTATTTTGAGTAGTTTCATTTGAAACCTGAAACACCTAAAAATGAATGTCAATAAATTTGTGAAATCTTTCAGATTTCCAGTTGGCATATGCTCTTAGAACATTAGTAGCGACGTTTTAGAGCTTCCAGAAAGTCATACGGTGTAAAGTTACATTAAAAATCGTAAAATTTTCAAAATTGAAAGCTTTTAGTTACCCTGTGACACGTTTATGACCTCATATGACCAACAAAACTGTGCTATAGATATTTTTTGAGCATAAAATTACAGAAAATTGGAAAAATTTTACAACTTTATTGACATTCGTGTTTAGGTGTTTCAGGTTTCAAATGAAACTACTCAAAAAAACAAAATGTGCCCTAACGTACCTTCTCCCAAATTCTCTCACATATACGGAAATAACACGTGCATATCAGTATGGCGCCAGGAATACTGGTTAATTGAGTGATAATGACAGAACCATTCCACTGTTAGCAATAAAATAAACCGACGCTGGTAGAGATTTTGCAAGAACATGGTCTTGCTCTAACTGTAGGTTGCCCCGAAAACACTATGACAAATATTCGTATAAAATTAAATATCAAAAGTTTCATTTCATCAGAGCCTGAAATTTCATACGGATGTGTCAATCATTGTTATGAAAAGTCATAATTATTTCATTCCAGATATACTATTTGAAGCGAGCAGTCCACTTGGAAATACTTGTTTTGAAGACAACGAGCACAACACGAAGCCTGTGTTGTCGACGGAATACATCGCTTTTTACAATGTTCAAAGTAGAAACAAGCGGAGTGTCTCAAGCTCCGTCGGCATTGTCGCTGAACCCTCAAAGCAATTTCGATTTTGAGCTGAGTTTTTGTGATGATGGGACGACTGATGATTTGTTTGACACATTCGCAACGGAAGCACCCGAAAGGAGTAATGGAGGAACTACAAGTAGTTCATCGGGCTCTCTTGTTGGCAGTTCCAGCTCCCCGATGGAGTCTGTGGCCACAGGAAGTAGACATGATGCGTCCCACATCAAAATCGAGCCTGAAGACTCTGATGTTAACATGACAATTAGTTCTGAATTGACTTCAGAGAACAGTCCGTCTGTCTCCTCTGCAGTTTGTTCTAGTGCCATTGACGCATCATCTACGCCGATTGTAGTGCAACCGCAGGATTCTTTAAGGACGGCATCCATTAGCGTGGGAGAAAATGGACCATCGGATAGCACCACGCCCAGTCCCACAAATTCATCTAGTGGCAATGTCTCTGCATCTGGAACTGCACCGAAGAAAGGTAAGTTCACACCAAAAGTTAATCAAACTTGAGGCAATTTGCACCCATTCAGTCTCTGACATTGTGGTGTCATTAGCATCATTTGTTTTTGATTTCAACACTGTTTATATACATTTTTCCATTAAAAACATACTTCAGTTTACAGATGAGAATCATTATGTCACAGCGTAATAACTACTATAGGTGGTGCATATCACATCACACAGTAAATTTGTGATAATGATGATGTCGGTGGTGGTGCTGCTGTGTGTATCCAACTTAAAATCCTCATACCATGCATCTTTGTTGAACTCAATAGTTCAATGAACCATGGAATAATCGCAGAGAAGAGAGAGAGAGAGGATGAGTGAATGTATGCGAGTGGAACAACAGAAGTGGCTAAGGAAAAGCCAAGTCAGTTTTAGTGAGTGATTGAAAGACGCGAAAGGCATCAAAGCGAATATACATGCATTGCATACATAGCACCACTAAATACTACCACACCACGACTTTTATAACATCTGAGTCTACGTGCTACACACTCAAATACTCGCCTCGCCACACACTACTACTATTACTACTGCCAAACAACTCACATAAATATCTGCATATTATGAATATACATGCATGCTTGATGCACACACTATTAGAAATTTACTCACTGGCTCATTCGGATTATGAGACACCGTTTTGTTCTGTGGAAATAAAAAGATTAACAAAAATCAGCTCGTGCATAATATTAGCAATAATAATAATAATAACTGCAATGGTCGGAGTAATGCACACGTTGCCACTCTGCTGGGCAAGGGAACACTGCAAGTGTGACGCTTTTTTTATAGCTATATGCCTGTTCAATTAAATTGCAAACTTATAGAAAGCCTGCCTTCATAATCCACTTTTCTCTCTAAGAAACTAACATCTTTCCTGTTATTACAGCTAGGCACACTAGCATCTTGAGAATACTTGGGTTAATGTGTCACAATCCAATAGTATTCTCAGGAGGCGTAGGACATATATTATGATGGTATGAAGGTATGGCACATGAATAATGCGGAGGATCAGGTCAATATGGCTAATTACGTGTAAGCTACAGTCTCTGGCTCTTTTCTAAAGGATGATGGCTGGTGATGGGCGAATAATGTGAAATTTTGATGGTTTTCTTTATTAAGAATAAATCGTAATTTAATTTCGTTTCGTAGCAGGTGGTCTTGAAATCTACTCTAGAAATATATACTCCACTTTACTAATTTAAAGTTAAAGCAATATTAATCGTATATTTTTATGTTATTACTTAAATATCATTCATCTCATGCTGGCTAATGTATTATTGGGATGACATTTACTCGGTTTTATGTGGTTTCCTAGCGATCCTAAAATTGCTACGAATCAAGGCTTTAGTGAAGAAAAAACGGCGGAACACAATCCGCATTAACGTGGAATATGTAAATTCATGTTTTTTGCTAGTTGTTGTTGTGGATGTTGCTATTGTCGTCGTCGTGTAGTATGAATATTTAATCTCAAAGAAAAAAACGTTGAGGTGGAGGCAAGAGAAGCGCACACAAATGTATGAATTATACATACCCATTAAACTGTGTCGTATGCTATCTTTATGCAATTGCCGGAGTTGATTTATGAGAATCCGAGGCCAAGAGATACAGTTACATTTAAAAGGGATTATTGTTGTCGCGGACTTCGTGCATTGTCGTCATATTAGAGATGGAGAAGACAGATACATACTCGATGAAAAATAAGTGATATTGGGCTTCCCCCAAAGACATGAGTTTATAGCATGTCTTTTTCTGAGTGTAAAGTATTTAAATTTATAATTCGCAATACTTTGATGAATTCTCTGAATTAATATCTTTATGCTCATTTGATTTAACGTCTTTACACAATGCAAATTGTAAATATATGAAATGAAATCGTCCATCCAACTAGTTATGAACCTTCATCGTCGTCCATCCAAGTGAAGTGTTATGATTATGATTTCTCGGCATGCATTACCTTGACGGAAATGAGTAGGCCTGAGCTGTAAAATTTAAGTGTTATTGGAGATGCTGGGCCCCATTCGTCATTAGATTCTCATTTTTACACCAGCCACCATTAACATAGCGGATGAAAGAAATCTATTGCCAGTTTGGCAGTAATTACCACGTAGGGTCTTTCTCTCAAGTACAAAATTATTCCCTTCCCTGCAATCAGCAGAGTATCAAAAAATCGGCTCATCTGCAATGTTACATAATGCGCGATAATAACAGTAATAGTCTATACCAGTACTATGCAGCATGCTCTATTATATGTGTAGGCATTTGTTAGATACATCATCATCATTTCATCATCAATGAAAGTAACGTTTGTGTAGTCATCATCAGAGGATGATTCACATCTCCTCCATTATCCCTCATAGAAATTGTGCAAAATCTAAAGCTATTTTACACCAATAACGGAGCCCATTTTCTCGGTTTCACTCACACACTGACAGACAATGACTACTCAACGATTTTAACATGCTCGTTTAATTATGCAACAAAAGGATTCCTGTTACCTTTACCAGCAAAATAGATACTTGCAATCACACATACATATCAAATTTCTGTTTGGCGATCATCATCTGTAAATACTTAAAAAGCATTTACCGAGTAAGTAGTGGGTGTTGTACTCATAAAAACAATACGGAAAGAAGAAGAAGAAAACTATAGAATACACACAATCAAGAAATTATAGAAACCATCTTCCTATTGAACATCATCTTATTACCATGAGCGAGCGCTTACTATTACCAGTTAATATGGTATACACACACTTTGTAGCATTTATTTGCAGCAGTGCAGTAGTAGTAATAGGAGGAGAGTAAAGGCTGTTTTAGCCACATTAGTTGTAGTAACAACAAAAACAACAACAGAATCTTGATGATGATCATCATCATCTTGAAAACACCACTAGTTTGGTGGGTGACGGTCATTCAACCACAGACACTGTTTCGTAAAATCTTTCTTTATATCAAAGCTGCCGCTGTTGCTGCAGAGATGATGATGCTCCTTCTCCTTCTTAACTTGCCGCTAAACTCTGGTTTACAAGAAGATAACCAAGAAACGGCAACAGTAGTGTGTATGTAAAACGTGTGTGTGCGGTTGTATATGAATGTGGTTGTGGAGATGGCAAAAAGTAGGAAGGAAGTGTAATGCGAGTAGTAATTCATTAGACAAATATATTGCTTACCCCTTCCTTTTCTCCGTTTGCTTACTAGCAACAAACAAACAAACAAAACCAAAAACTTACCAGAGAGAAAATTGAAGCAAAAACGCAACGCAATGCCAACCACATGCTGCTGGTCTACATCCCATATGTTGGCGTGCTTGGAAAAGAACATAAAAAGAGAATGAAAAAAAATCAGCATTTTGTTGGGGAGAATTGTGGATTGTACAGTGCTACATTACGATACCGCCTCCACTCTTGCTCTTTTCTGATAAGAAATGAAACTACACAGATATCTAATTACTTTTATATTTAATATAATCATCTCATACATACGGGTCCTCAGTTTACAAAATCTAAAATTCCTTTGTAAATGTTTTTTCATGAAAAAACAACGGGGCTCAAAGAATAAAAAAATGTAGCCAGTTAAACAAATACATACGAAAGGTTCCGTGAATTATGAAAAATTTTCTACTAAATAGCTGTAATGTCAATAGGAATAACGAAGCGCGAAAATAGACGAGAATGAAAGATGATCGTCGTGTACACCTCCTCCTGAAAATGTGGCACCGTTTCACTCTTTTGACGGAGCAAATTATTTGTACGCTTTTTGCATGTCTTTTGCCTCAACATTTTTATTTCTTGAGAAAACAAGCTTAGCTGAGCGTAGAGCTTTAGTTAGTGCTTAAACATTGTATCATCATGATAAGATAAGTGAGCTGTGTTTGTAGTACTAGATGACTTGTGCATTTCGTGGGAAACCTGTAGGTAAACAGCTATTTTACGGCTAGTAGGACTGGGTAGCTGTGCACAAAAAAATGCCTCCGTCAGTAAGCAAGCAAACCTGCATTCAGTTTATAGCGGTCCTGTGGTGATTAAATGGCGATGGTTGTTGGATGTTGCAGAGATGACGATTTTACCGTTCCCAATACCGGGAGAACGGATCTTTCATGCTTTCATACCAGCATCATCATCAGAGATACCTTTTCGTGTAGGACGGATGGAGTAAAGACGATAGAAAAAAAATGTTTAAAGAGATAACTGAGCATTGGAATGCATGCTTGCAATTTTTTCTCTAGTAAAGGAGTAAGTTGTTTCAGGATTATTGTTATTTACTGCAGGCTTACTACTACTTTGATGAAAGGGGAAAATTTTTACACGCACCGCTCCTCTCGCCTCGCTCACTTTTCGCTAATTCTTCAGCAACACTTTTCAATATTTTGCATATAATTTTCGTCATACCAAACGTTCTCACTGTTAGATTGGTATTTATCTTATGCGCGTGTACATTTTTATTGAAGTTTTGGATGTTTTGTTGATGCATAGCTGGCTTGAAAAGTGTGTGCTTATCAGTTCATGCATGCAAAATTCTGTCTAAATGTCATTTTATACGATGCATCTTGGTATATACATTATACATAACTACGAAAACCGACCAAAATCTTGATTACAAATATCAAAAGTAAAATCAATGTTAGTGCTACGGATGCATATTTTGTGCAAGTAGGTACGCTAAGATACATCTGATACAATGTGCTGATATGAAAATGAAGTACAATTTATTCGCTGTATACTGTAAAAGTGTTTTGTTCGTAAAATGGCATAACCAAGACTACCGTTTGTTTACAGAGAAATTTCATAATGTTTGGAAAAATACCATCCAATTGGTAAAATGCAATATCCCAAGTGATGAAACAAAAATTTAGTGAAACATGCAGTTCCTTGTATCCTATGTATTCTATTTTTCGATTTTTATTTTTGACGTAGGAGTCATTTCATGCATACTACAATATATCATACTGTTTCGAAACTGAACCAAATAGAGTAAACCTAAGCTCAAATTGACAAAGGTACGTCGATTTTTGCGATGAACTGTTAGCTTTTCAAGTAGTGTCATCAACCGCAAATTTATAAGTTTATGCAAATAATTCAAAAAAAGTACATTTATCGCTTTTATTTATTCCTTATTTTCATTCCAGCTACCCCAGCGAGCATTGCAGTTGAGATAATGAGAGTTAATGCATATTTTTACGATAAATTAAAATGCATGTAAAAAACATAGAAATTGCCAGATATAACTGATCTGAGATCATGGTAACTCAGAGTTCCAGCGTCTTATTTTTGTTCATGTCACAGCACCCATCATATTACCACACAGTTTTTCATTGGTCTAGAAAATATTAATTTACATACTTAACATCATCCCTAATCATCAGCCTCGTCATCATTTTAATTCAAGTAGAAAAAAATGCTTTGTCAGTCAGACAAACATCGGATCACTTGCACTGCTGCACCACCACAAAACAACTAGTGTCACAAAGTGAATCTGTTATATTACATGTTATTAGCTATGCATAAGACTTACCTAGGGTCATTCAACCAAAGCCGAGACGTTTTTCTTCATCTGGCCTTGAAAGAATTTTTTCTCTATTTTTTTCCTTAGCAAAAAGGAGTCCCGTTAGGTTTACTTTATTTTCCCCATTAAAATGCTGGGTTGTACAAGAGAAAGAGAGATTTACTTTTGAGATGCTTCTTACGATAAGGCAGGTAGGCAGTTTCGTAGCGGTGAGGTGGTGGTGGTAATGGGAACAGATATGTACGTACATGCATTCATTGTGTGTACCTGACCAACGGAGCATTTTTTTTTGTCTCGAAAAAGGAGAGGAGCACATGTGTAGCATGTAGAAAAAAGTAAAGCGGGGGAATGAGAATCTCCTCTCTACGTTTTTATCGTGTGTTTTTCATACAATGCGAGTTAGAGATGCGTAGATTTACTTTGCGTAACTTTTTTCTTGGTTGATCGTATGCTCGCTATTGTGCTGATGAACAAGTTGGTGATGTTGGTACGCGGCTGGTGTAGAAGATGGGTTTCAAATGTTCAGGTATGTAGCCACAAAGCGCTATGGTGATGAAGGTTTTACTTTTTACAGCAATCTATTATTTCCGATTGAAGTTGCACCGTATACCATGTGCTGCTTTCTGGACCACACGGCCGCTATAAAGGCTCTATTAAACTGAGATGTTTATATAGGCATGCAGTCAGTTTGTGTATACAGTATGCTGGGATGTACGTGTTTACCTATTATGTAATCTAATGACTGATTTAATTGCTACATTACCCACTTGTTCTCTTCATATGGTTAAATGTAAGGAACACTGTTATCCTCGTCAAGCCCAGCGAAAATATTCTTGAGGGAGACAAGTACCGGTTTTGACTACTGTAAAAATCAAGAAGATAACGATGACGAGGGTAGTGATGATGATAGTGAGCATTTTCCTGTGAATTTTTAGAAAGAAACATATATGTATGGTAAGCAGCAATTATAAGATTTCAGGAGATGAATGATATATTATATTACATTTTGGTCTCTTATGTCTTTCAAGTCACTGACGGTTAATTAGGTTTTTAAAATAATTAAATGCATTTGAAGTGTAGATTTTGAAAATAAGTCCGTATTGCCAATGCAATGCTCTCTACATGCATGAGCTGTGTTGGTTGCATTGCTTCTCTAAAAATATGAAAACTGTCAGATCAACTAGGTCTTATTAAAATATGGGGCAATACGAAACACACAACTCATGAGTTTGTGGTAAGTAGGTATGCGATTTGGCTGGCTGAAATGAAAAAAAAAGCAATGACAATAATATCCACTGTTTGTTATTTGTAAACGTGTATTATTATAAATAATACTTTTTGCCGTTGTTTCATTACCTGTTTTCTCATGAATTCCTTAAGCTTATGATGATGACGACAGTTTTAACGATTTTGATCTGCTAGAGGATTGTGTTCTTTTGTTACGTTTACGGACATATTTCATCTCATTCTACTTTACCGTCATTGTTGTCATCAATCACATCTCTCAAATTTCTTGGGTTCGTCGAACTGCTGGAATAAGATTCAAGGTTTTGTTGACATGTTTTCTTCTATTCGGGCGTGTTCACAGAAAAGGCATTCTTGGCCTGCCTCAAATCAACTGTAATCCATATTATATTTCTTGTCAGCTACTACTCTGCTGGGATTTGGGATGGTTGCTACAGTAGCCTAGAATACTGACATAAAGTATGAGAACTCTCAAAATTCTTGTATTTCTCTGTTTTCGGACGAATCTATTTTGTAGTTTTTAGTTTCCCACACGTCGTGCAATACCCACTGTGCATTCAATATGATGAGAGATTTTCGTCATTATACTCGTCCCCTTTTCATTCTTCTCTGGAAGAAGGCAGCCAGACAATGCATTTTTTAAGCTCATCTCTGACCACAGCCACGTCTTAATGCATAGCTGTAACTAAACTTTAAATTTATGTTGTGTATTTGCCTGCAATAAAATCTATCATCGCTACTGGAATCTCGTGCTTTTCTATGCTATATAGTCAATTATAGAAAAATTATTCCAAATGCTGGACAAGTTCACTCATGGCTTAAAATTTTATGTTAGTATGGTGGATGGTATGGTAATGTAATTCGTGTGTAATGTATTCTTGCTTCATTATCCTACAATAAGCATTAAGTAAAAATGGACTTGGTTTGTTGAGTAGTAAATGAGGAATTGGGATTTTCTCCGTTTCTCAAAAGGGACCCATTGTTATGCTGTGAGGATTATCATACCATACATACCATAATAATAACTCTTAAAGGCAAAGCCCTCTGTCAAGGTCATCTTCCCATTGTGTCTCTGGAAATCAGACAATCGTCTGTTTTGAACGAATCACTCTTTATACCCTTAAATTTGCGGTTGCCAGAAAATCTGTCTGATTTCGTATACATTACACAAAACAGCATTAGCCAAAAAACTCGTAATTTTCAAGCAGAAAAGCCGAGCACGACATTTGAATGAAAGCTAAACTTGACGAATTCATAAATGAGACATTTTTCATACATGTGTTTTAACTAAAATTAATGAGCAGACGTAATAATAAAAAAACATGTAAACTTGACAGAAGTGAGGAGTGCATAAAAGTCATAGGTAGACAGTATGTTGGGATTATTGGTCAAACCATCAAACAGTGCTACCCAAACTCATAAAAACTTTTTTTAGTACCAGATTTTACTGATGTAGTTTCAGAGTTACATGCAGATATAAGGAAATATCATTAGGGTGACATATCAGCCAAAAAACAATACTCTACATGGTAGAGTAAAAGTCTAATCCGCTCTCTGGTCATGTACACCACCACTAAATCCGCATTACATAATATTGGATAGATCGATTCGTGCATACAAGAGCAATGCATTACAAACAAAAATAATAAAAAACACACAACAACGGGGTAACTAGGCAGATGCACTGCAATAACCTCTTCTCATCCATCCATCCACCAACACAATCACAAATGATGATCATCCTCCTCATTTCATAATAATAATAATATCCCACAGTAGAATAATAATAAATGCCTATATCCTCTTTTATGTGTTTGTCGTCGTTATTGTCACAGACGCATTCGAAAGATATTAATACCCAACTGCATATACACACACATACAGAGAGAATTAATTTTATCGTTTATATTCTTCTCTTCTCCTCTTTCTCTCTACTCCTCCTGAGTTTTGATGACGATGACGCCGATGATTTCGTTGTTGTTGTTGATGTTGGCTCTCGCTCTTCTATATAATATTATTAGCCTTTTTTTCGTGGTGTGGTGTGTTGTTTTTCTATAAAAGCGTGTACAAACGAGTGTGTGTGTGTGCGTTGCTGTCTTACAGTTGCTCTTGCAAAAGAAGAGAAAAAAAGAAGAGGACAAAGATGAAGATGACTCTTCTACAAGGCGGTGGTGATGAGGCTGATGATGATATTTCTGTGTAGTAAAGCAATAATGCTGACTCTTAGATATGTATGTACCTATGCAAAAGAATCTCTGTATAGAAATGGAAACGACGACTAGGAGGAGAAGCAGGCCGATGAACTTTTTACACACTCTCAGTCATATACTTGCAGTTTCCATTTCCATAATACGTATCACTAGAGCGACCCAAAAGCAGAATTCGCATAAAAAGCATAATGACAACCTAAAGTATGGGTTGCTAAGTGGAAACATATTTGAAAACCCAACAACACGAATGGTGAAAATTTTAGCCGAGAAAAAAAGCATAAAAAGCATAAAAAGCATAATTCCAAATAAAAAGCATAATTTTAGACGTACGAGCATAATTTTAGCGTTTTATTTGCGTTCGTTTACTAATTCAACCTTTGTTTCTTCAAAGCTTACGTTTTTCACATTTTCCTTCATTTTTTACATGCTTTTGTCAAACGCTATGTTGCTCTGCAGTAAAATCTGCAAGAATTGCCTGCCATTTGGCTAATTTTGGCATGTCATGGTATTATGAAAGAAAATTCAATGCCAACTATCATGTCACATGCCAGCCATGCAAGTTGCCTGCCTTTGCTCCAAGCAAATTATAGCTCTACAAACGAAAGCAAACATTCCAATTTTTGATTGTTGCTTTGACAACTGTTGAGTTCAAGTTAATTTGAAAAGTTAATCATGGGAAAGGGAGGAAGAGCACTGCTTGGAAAGAGATTGGGGGCATTTGACAAGGAGGGGTTTATCAACAAAAATGGAGAGTTGTTTTGTACTGTGTGTGCCATGGTTATTGACTTTGAAAAGTCATCAACTGTCAAGAACCATGTGAGCTCAAAATCTCATATTAGAAATAAAGGTACGTTATTTAATTACGTTATTTTAAAATTCATTTAAAATCCTATATCTCATTATGAACCACAAAAATCTAATGTTATTTATATTTTCTGATTGTTTGTTAGGTAATGTACGTCAGCAACCTCCGATTGACAAAGCAGTGGGAATGCAAGTCGAAAAGCGGACCATGTGGTCAAGAATGGCGTCTGTATTTGTTGGAGCAGGAGTTCCATTGCACATTTTTCGAAATGATGGAATTCGGAACTGGTTTCAAGAAAACGTGAAGCATATTGGGGGTGTACCTTCAGAAACATCCCTAAGGCGGTATTTAGCACAGGAAGGAGAGGCTGACATACAAGAAACGAGAAACATTTGCTTTGGAAAGGACGTCATTGTTATTGTGGACGAGACGCAAGACATAAAGAACCGAAAAATTGCAAATTTACTTGTTGCTCCGGCAGAAGTTCCGAACAAATTTCGTCTTCTTCACACGGAGATCCTTGAAAAATGTGACGCAGCTGCCATCGTTCAATTTATCATCAATGGGCTTCATGCTGGTGGAATGACAATTGCCAATGTAATTGCATTTATATCAGACAATGCAAAATACATGATATCTGCTGGAAAGACTCTTCTTCAAATAAATCCAAAGTGTATTCATTCTACGTGCTGGGCTCACATCTTGCACCTGGTTTCTGAGGACGTGAGAGGATCTCTCCCTTTGGCAGACCAATTAATTGCGAAGGTTAAAGCATGTTTAGTAAAAGCACCTAATCGTCGTTTGGACCTCCTCCTCACATTGGAACAACACGACAAAACCAAGAAGCTTCCACCCACTCCTGTTATTACTCGCTGGACTACATGGCTGGAGGCAGGTGATTATCACTTCAAGAATTTCCCAGTCATCAAAGAGTGGATTTTAAATTCGGAGCCCGATAGCCTTGCAATGAAGCATCTACAGGAGTTGGTACAGAACGAGGGACTTTTGAAGCAGATAGAAGATTGTTGCCTTATTTACCCAAGCATGAAGTCGGCTATTAGGACCTTGGAGGGAAACAACATATGTGCGTCAGACGTCATGCTAACCTTGGAAGTAATTCAAGGAATTCTGGAACAATGTCCATCATTTGAAGCTGGACTAAGTAAATTGCAAGCATACTTGACGGAAAAGCATCCGAGTCTACGGTTTTGGAATGAAGTGCAGTTCTTTGATCCAAGGCAACAGCATAAATTCAGTAGCAGTGCCGCCACAAGTATTCCAGCTTCCCTGCAACAATTTTTGAAGAATCCTATTCCAGCAATAGAATTAATCACTTATGGGCGCATAAGCAGTGGATTTGTATCTCCTCCTGAATTCTCTCCGATTAACTTCTGGAGGAATCATACTCGGGAAATGCCATGTTTGTCAGAGTTGGCTTTAAAGCTTCTTTCCATTCCTCCAACAAGCGCCGAGGTAGAACGTTCGTTCTCCTTCCTCAATCGCCTTGTAATTCCTAGTCGGTCCTCACTAACTCCAGAAAATCTTGCAGTCCATCTTCGTATTCAATTTAATAATCGCGAAACTAAAAGTGATCTCGATGAAAGTGATTTCGATTCCGAAAATGAAGATGAAAAAGAGTAGAATGATGATAAAAATCAGTAAAAATATCTTTAGATTAGTTATATTTAGAATTCTGTGTGTCTGATTTATGAATAATTTGAAATTTTCAATAAAAGCATAAAAAGCATAATTTTTTTGAGCTAGAGCATAATTTTATGGCATAAAAAAGCATAAATTGGGTCGTTCTACGTATCACTCACCATCATCATAGGAGTAATCCATTGAACGTATTTATTATTACATCATAGGGAGGGATTCGACTACTAAAGCTTCATTTAACTTGATGTGTATATTTTTGCTCTTAATATGATTATCAAACTGATTGAGGGATGGTGATGAGGAAATGAATATTTAAATGGCATAATATTTAATATCGATTCCTTATCAATTATAAGATGCCTCTGCACAGCTCTTCCAGAAACCACATTTCATAAAGTCATAGTCAAGTAAATATAGTATTTGCATTATCAATGGATCATGCTTGAACGAAAACACAAAAATTGATTGCATACATATCTAGTAGTGTAGTAAAACGATAGGATATGAGTGAATATTTCCTTATTTTCACATTAACATACTCAAACTTACTATCAGTTCTATGCACTAATAACTACAGCAATTTGAGTGACACGACTTTGGCAAATAAGGTGATTTTTGGACATTTAGAGAGCTAACTGGATTCCTTTGTAGATTTTTTCTCAAGTGTCAACTCTTTCAAGTTGCAAGAACATCTATACTTTCGGAACTGTGAGTAAACTCTAGAGCTAAATCTGAGTGTAGTAGATAATTAAAAACGAAAGATTGCAAGTTTTGGCTTTAGACCTTGCTGTGTTCTTCTGCTTTTTCAAAATTGCCTGTTGTCATTTTGATTACCTTGGTTGACTTGACTTTTCTCACGTCGAATTGCGAAAGAAACCATGTTATTCTTCCTGGTTTAATATCGTCATGACGTTTCGGGAAAAGCTGGACATAGAAAGTTTATACATTGTAACTGTAGAGATGCCAGAAATGACTTTTGACTCCTTGGAATTTCAAGTATGGATGAAATTTCAGCTTATCTGAGAGAATTATCAAAAGGTTGAAGCGATTATTTAAATTTACATACATATTTACGCCTTCTGATCTTTACCAAGATTCCTACTTAGGTACATGAAGTGCAAATACTTAATTTCTGCAATGTGATGCACTACAGAGGACGAAATTGAAACTCTTTTGTACTACCGCTAAGCCGCAGTTGAGAAGATGAAATCTGAAATCAATGAAGTTGAACAGCTTTCATTATGTTGTGTATCAGCTTAAACTTGGATTTAATGTTGAGATTGGTTAAAAGTGGCAAGTAATTACTGTCGGCTTAGTCATGGAGTCGCTATTTTGTCCTGGCAATGAATGAAAACACGATTTTACCCATGTATGATCGTATTTTTCCACATTCGGCCGTTCCCCATGGAATACATGTCATGAAAGATAAACTACGAGTTGTGATAGAATTTAAAAAAGAAAGAAAGTTTGATCGGTGTCTGTCCTTTACCGTTTTTTTGTAACGACTTCATGGAAATCGCGATGTACCTATAAATTTCCTTATTTCCGAAAGCGATAGTGACGACAGACAAGAGTGAACTAAGATGCTTATCTGTATTCCATTCGTTCCCTTTCAGCAACGGTTTGTTTCTGAGCGAAGCGTTTCTTTTTGTAATTATCGTCAATCTTGAAGTGTCGCCGACGGATCTTGATGTTACTGACTTGTGCGAGGTGTTGACTAAGTCGGAATAATTTTTTTTATCGTGTGTATGTCGTGTATATGACGGTATATATATGACGACAAGTAAAAATAGTTTATTGTTGACATAAGCAATATTATTATTCCTGGTGCTGTGCGACTATCATACAAAAATTGAAGGGGCCGCATACATGTCTCACTGCGACGAATGTGGGGGCGTCATGCTTTCAAAATACTAAGGCAGAAGTGCATGGTATACGTGACAATCTACAAATCTGCGTCCACCTTTTTTCCATTTTCTATGAATCAGGAGCTTATTGGTTTTATTCACACCTAAACGTAAAAGAATTTACGAACTTTTTCTACCAAAGTGTAGAATGAAGTGTTTTCCCAGTTGTGGAACAAAAAAAAACACCGTCAGCAATCGTTGCTTGCTCAAAAGTGAAAAGTATATTAAAATGTATTGTATGCTTTTTAAGTCTTTGTCATTGTTTTAATGCCAAAAACACACATGGGTTACCATACTTTATTAATGAACTTTTTGTCGGAGCAGCAAAATAGAAACATTCTCATTAAAACCCTGTATCTCTCGTAACATCAATATAAATCAAAAGGATACACATTGGATGACGACGTGGGCCCCGAATTTCCTAGAGAACACGATGAATGTGTGCAAAAACGCTAAATATCATCAAGTGCTCATATTTACTTCATCGCTTTACCTCAGTGATAATAAAATATTTCCAAACTTGGTATATAAGTCCATAAACGACGGTAGAATGATGATGAATTTGTCATAACTCCAAGAACGTGGAGAGGTCATTGGCAGAGCCGCTGCGAGTGCCGTCTTCGAAAAAATTTTATGCAAATACAAATTATGCAAAGACTGGCAAAACCTGAAAAAGGCCTATGGTCTGTTAGTGCTGCTCATAGTAATGCCAGTCGTCCTTTTGGTAAAATAAATACCCCGCCTGGTTTTCCTATATAAATTGCTGCAGTAAATATCTACTACAAGCCTCGATGCTGATATCATGAATGATTATTGTAGCGTAAACGTAGTATTCTCCTGCTTCCATCCATGCTCTGTCAAAGCTGCTAGTACTCTGAGCGGAATTTGGCAATTTTTGCCATTATTAACTATTAACAACGTAGCAAATCTTGGGATGACCGGTACTCTCTCCTTTTCTAACTCAAAACTAAATATATCAAGTAGGCATACACTACCGGCAAGTGAACAAAGCAAGCTGATGAGGGATTGTTATGATGATGACAAAAATGTTATCTATCTGAAGGAGAAACGATCTTCATAATTATGTGGGCATGCTGATGATAATGATGAGTAATACAATTTGTATATCTACAACAGCAACACAACTATTGCCGCAAACCTGCAACGGTACTTATCTGTCTCTGAATTTGTAAAGCAATGTCTGTCTTATCTTTTGCACAACTGAAATATCTTTAGTACCACAAAACATTAGAGAAAGGAAAGAATATTAGTACAAATGTTAAAATTTTTACTTTGGTTGCTCGCTGCTACTGGTTACGCCAGCTTTTGCCACCTAGTTTTCTCCGTGAAAGGAGAAACGGTCGCCTTAGAAGCTTGCCGTCGTGTAGCTAGGACTGTACTTGTTTGTAGCTTTCGCTTTTTGTGTTTGTTTTATCTCATAACGCAATTTTTCGACAAAACTGCTAAACTTCTGCAATACGTGAGTATTGTGTAATCAAATAAGAAAAATTGCAAGCACTGATATGTCATCCTTTTGGTGTTAGGTGAAGGAATTAAGCGAGAGTATTATATGGTAATGGCATGATTTTTGAGTTGCAAATGAATGGAAGGTAATATTATAGTGCGGGTGACAATTGTAAGGATTCATACTTACCTCACACGAGATTATTGGAGAATGACGACATTTTTAATCCGTTTCCGAGTGTGCACTTAAGCCTGCCAGCATAAAAAAAGATGCAAATATTTAAGAGTTATGTGAGATTTATCTTTGCGTGAAAAGGCGAGAGCCATAGGAACGTGCTGTACAAGTTGCATTATTTCATCAACAACTTTGTTCTAGCGTTCATTATATCATTGCGGCATTTACCAAAAAAATCACCTGGTTGTCAAGTAGGATTGATGTAATTGTAAATTTGCTGGAGTAAAGTGAATGTGGGAAGCCTTGTCACATGCTGAGGACAGTTGTTAAGCCAAGCTAGTTTGTATTATTAAGTATTACAGTAGCCACATCGTGAACGAAAGTTACACTTAAAAGCTAGTTTATTATTATGGGGCTATTTAGAATTTGATGACTTTTGTGCTTTAGCGATGTGCTGAACGTCATTTTGAATAGAGAAAATTACAATAAATAGAGATAGCTTATTTAAATAGTAAACGCTCACTAGTTTTTTGTAAAGAAGTAATTATTAGCCTGATTTTCCATAACGAGCTTTCAATGCAAAGCGTTAGTGTGAAAAGGGTGATGATGGTGAATTTAGCATGCAACATCGACTTTTTTGCTTTTACAAAGTAAAATGGTTACCAAGTAAAATAAATGCATTCCGGTATAAATATTTTGTAGCATGTCGGGTATCAAAATTATTTAAAGAATTTCCAAGTATTTCGAACAAAAGTGAACTATTCGTGGGTAAAACGAATGTAAAGATATGTTTGCAAATATTTTACTTTAGAGGTGGACGTCACGAAATAATATCTCTTTCTATTTGTTTAGAGCGTGGACGTGAATTGACCGGAATGACGAACTTCTCATTTTTAAAGTAAATTAAAATTAAGAATCATGAAAGAGATGTAATTGGGCTAATCGTGTTAATGCAAATGGCATGAATGATGGAAATTAGAACTATATTCTTCTTGAATTGCTTACAAATCATAATTACAGAACAGCACGATAGTTATATTTTAAAGTGTAGTTTATGCAACATATTTTCCAACCTATTATTTTTCCCAGTCTTGTAGTAAATTTGTTAAATAAAGTATAGTGGTAAAATACTGGGCGTGATCTATTGCCCTGCAGAATTACAGTATGTCAAAAGTACTTAAATAATGAAATGTGTTTACAGGGCAACTTATGCCACGTTATAAGCTAGATTATGGGGGAAATAAGTTGCACGAAAGAAAATAACGAGTCTTTATATTCTCTTGTGCGAAACTACTGGAGAGAAAGTAGAAGTTTGTAAGAAATTGGAACGCTGGCTGGAGAGAAAGAACTTGCTCCAGTAGAAAGACATGCACACAATGTACTGTACCTATTCACTTATTTTCGTGAATGTACATGTTGCTTAGAGAAAGGGTAGTAGACTGACCTAAGATTATTAGAATCTTGTTATGCACGCCCACCTAACTTCATTATTTTCTTTCACTTGACTAATATGATGCCACTCTACGCAACCATGTCTTCTGTTCTACACTTGATGATTTGACTACTTCACAAAATTGCTTGCCTTACTTAATTTCCCCGTGACGTTCCCATAGGCTTGTAGTGATGGGCTCATCCAATTTTCTACATAATATGAGCTGGCCCAGTAGTAAATAAATAATGCATGAATTTATATACAAAATACCTTCTATGTGTATTGTGAACGTATCTGTAAATGCAAATTATATACCGAAAAATATCATCTGGGTATTGTAAAATCAAATAAAATGTCGTGCTCTACCCTCGTCCGTCCGTATCTCGTTCTCTTTATACTCTTTGTGTAGTAATCTGGTGAAAGTAGGGTCGTACTTATTTATGGAAAAGAAATCGAATCCTCTTTCCCATTTATTTCTTCCATTCTCCTCTCTTTGGAGGCTATGAGCAGTTGAGTAAAAAGTAAATACTGGTGAAAACTCTCAAAGCAGAACTGCGTCTACTTCTTCACAAAAACTGGGCTAAATTTGATCGCTATCACGTCCACACTCCATCCATCCTTATACAGTTGTATGGCTAGTGTTGCTGATTCCGTTGTGTTTTATAAAATAAGTATAGAAGATCCTTACTTTCTTTCACTGGTGCTACTATACTTGTAAGAGGAAAGTGGTGAGTCCTCGCGAAAACTTTTTTTTTACCTTCTCCCAGAATACAACAACTGCACAAAAGTATTTATTGATTTTCTCAATGCAAAGACTCGTATTGTTGTTGTTGTTGTAGTTTCCTGTTTTCAGTTCGAAATGGGAGATTCCTGTAGATTGATAATAATGTTGAAATTGAATTGAATGTTGTCGTCGCCATCAACATCATCATCTATTGTCGAACACTACCGTTCATTTAATAACTTAAAAAGTGAACCATGTTCTCTGCCATCAGGAAATACATCACATTGCATATTATTATGTTCATCTACTAGTTGATTAAATCAAGCTTTAAGATGGATGAAAACGTAGCAACAAAGAAATCTGTAAGCTTTCTCTTCCCACTTGGTATAGTAGCTAGAGAGAGAGAATGTATACCATATATGTATGTAGTAGTTTGTTGGAATTGTATGGAATGCCGACAAGGAATGTAATGAAAGAATGAAAACTTCTCATTCAAGTCTAGTGACAAGTAACATGAGTAGTTAAGTTGAGTACTTCCTTGTACGCTTCGCCATTTATCATACTTTGCCCTTTCTTCTACAACTACTCAGACAGTATTAAATTTTCCCGAGAGGTTGTCTCATTCAGGGGAAGGGTGAAGTTTCGCATGTGCAATCCTACTCAAGTAATATTTAAGATGTATATTGTCATTGTCTGACTTTTGTTGATTTTTCGCATCCAATTTGGCTCGGTTGTCGTGAATCCTGAAAAATGATGAGTTAATAAAAATAGGGAAATATGTAGGTCGAATGGACTCTTAAATTCTTCTAATCGAAAATGAATGATTCTAGCAGTGTGTGCGACGCAGAGTGCTCAGCCACCTCGTTTACGAGCCTCAGAAAAGGCTATAAAATTGGATGCGGTTGTTAAACGTAATTTGAACTGTCATAATCAATAATTTATGTAAAAAGGTATTAACTACCTAGCAGAGAAGCACACATCTGCAAAAATCAACCGCACACACACACACATTATTCCCATCTCCCCTTTCCTTCCTCATTCTTGTCGCCTTTCATTTAAAGGAAACACTGCTTCTATTTCATCAACATCATAATTATTACCCTCGCTATTATGTCCAATGTACCGCTGGATTTTAAAACCTCCAAGTGCGTCATAAAACGTCGTTTTTATTGTTTTGTGAATTTGAGTGTAACGCATTTATTCACGGCTCGATGTGTGCTCTTTTCAGCGCAATTTTCACATTGTCAAATTTATATCGCCATACATCACACTCAGGTTCGTGCCGCCACACTGCTTATTTTAAAATGCTACAGTATTTGCATTTCAGTTCAAAAGTGCACTAAAATATTTTTAGCATATTTTTTTTGTCTTGAACATTATTATGATCAACAATTGTGTTTTTACATTTAAAACTGGTAGTCATATTCCCATGAAATGTTGGACGCAAACAGCTTCTGATTTCACTGGAAATGCATTCTCTTCTTTCATGTCTGAAATAACCTATTTCATGCTTTAAGCATTAAGTTTTACAAAGCAGCGGCATAACAAATAAAGATAGGGGGGGAAATCTGTTTCTGTTTTTTAAAAACCTTTTCAGTTGTCTTTAAATCCCAATAATAATATACAAAATGGGAAAAGACCTTTCCTGACGATTATCTTCTGAGCCTCGCATACATACCTCGCGAAATATCAGCTTAGCAGGGTACATTTATGTAATTTGAGATTGCGAATTTTATTTCCTCTCTATTTCTTAAACAGTTTCCCTCTACATTTTTTCATTTATTCTGCAGTTAGTAAAGGAGTGTTGAAAAGGCACTCACATTTCAACTTCTATAAACTTTACAATGTAAGTAAAGCAGCAGTGGCATGTATGGACATCAAGAAAGTCGTAGTAGCTCCTTGTAGAGAGGAAAAAAGAGTTGTGTGGTGCAGTTGACTGCCATTTCATTACTGCCGTTTCTATCTCCTTCACTGATTGTATGAGCTTCGGTTCGTTTGTCTGCCGCAACAAACACTGGTTTCCGCAACAACTGCAGGTTTCTCAAAGTCCTGAGCCTCTCTGTGCACATCGCCATCAAAAGCGTAGTATTTTATGTGGGCTGTGTGTGTGTGTGAGGATGAGAAACGCAATAAGAGCCTCTTTTCTGCAAAACGGAGTTTTACGCTTTCTCACCACCCCACTCACTCGCTTCCCACCTACATATTATAACATCGTAGCAGTTCTGTTGAATATGTGCACCAGCGGATTGTTAGTAGTAATGAGAAGAAATATAATATAAGTGGTAGTAAATACGGTTTAAGCAAGTCGTTTCTCATTTCATCACCATGCAGCTCACAGAGCACACATAAACAACACCACCGATATTTCATAGCTGTACCAGTAATTGTAGTAGAGGTAAAAACTACTTGTTTCTCTGTCGATTTTATGATGCTTTGACACTGCTAGTATAATAATGTGTAATATCAGTCTTCATAATAGAAAGTATAAAAAAGGCAAAGAAAATCATCATCAGAATGATGGTCTTGTACAATCAGGACCAGACAATCAAAAAATTCAATGCTAAAATGAAATATCATCGTATAACGGCTTGTCTGACATTTTACTTTTTAATAATTGTACTCATCTCGTTCTCACTGCATGCGTTAAAGTATAGGAGGGAGGGAAAACTTAATCTCATTGCGAAATTTGTAGCAATTTGGTTAATTGTTACGTGTTGCTTCCTTTTAATCCCAAATCTTCGTTCGAAAGGTCATATCAAATTTTTAGTTGTTTCTTAAGTAAAGTTATGACGATATTCAAATATTGCTCACTCATTGCAGAGTGGTTTCTGTGTGATTTCTTTCGTGGAAACTGTTAATACGACTGTGGTGTGGCAATGTGACAATTTCAAAACATGATACATAATCCGTCATACATTTGATTTGAAACTTATACCCAGCTCGTTTAATATAACCTGATTGATGATTGTGCCTTTCACTCACTTTCTAGTAATATCCATACATCATCATACACACCTATGCGAAAAGATGGGAGGTTTTGAAAAACCAACAAAGTTCCCTAACCGCACATACGTGTGTTCTTGTACGTACGAAGAGTTTCTCGTTAGATCTTGCTCCTTTTTTCTCCTCAAGATGAAAGGCAAGCGTGTGTACATGTGAATGAAAGAATAGTACACGTACGTACAGATTGCCTTTTCATATTTCTATAACAGTGCACTGGCGTATCAACTTTTCCTGGTAACAGTCCCGTTTCAACATTTACTTGCAAAAAAAAAACAACCGGTTACATGAATAAAGATGTAACTGAAACGAAATGGTAGTGTATATAGTAATAATAATGATGATGCTGTTATTACTGCTTCTGATGATGAAAGACACGCAGCAACTAACAGCAAGCGTGTTTGCTTGTGTGCGTAAATAGAGACGATCTTTCTTTTTATATTAAAATTTGCTAATAGATCCGGTATTTTTTACGACAATATGAGCACTACTATTACTACCTACAGCTCGGGTTTTTTTGAATGAATTATCTTCTTTCTAATGATTTATATTAAGACATGGAGCATATGATAATAACGGTTTTAATCAAAAGTTATGATGGGCGCGTGATTTTTTTCCTGCACAACAGTGAATCTTCTCTATATGTACCTGTACCTGTGTTCATAAATAGCATAGCTTTTCAAAAAAGATGCAATAAAATATTCGAGCATAATTATATTTTTAATACGGTTTTATAATAGACGTGGGAAGATTATACATATTGGCTGACATTAATAGTTTCATAGCTTATACATAAGTCTTCAACAGTTGACAGTTAGTCAAATTTGCTGTTCGATTAGCGTGCACAAATGGTAAAAGATTTAAAAATACATTCTTTCTGAATATAAATACATACAACATAATTATGTTATGAGAATAATTATTTTTATGTTCAAAACTTATGAATAGATTATAATACAATGATGATGTAACCTTGCATCCTTTATCTAATTTTTGCAGAGAGTTCCTACGCTGATTCGAACAACTCTGGAAAATCCTTCCATCCGTGTCGTGTTTGTGGAGACAAAGCCTCTGGGTATCATTACGGAGTGACATCGTGCGAAGGCTGTAAAGGATTTTTTCGTAGGAGTATTCAAAAGCAAATTGAATACAGGTAATTGAATTTTCTTCCGCTTGAGAACATCTTTGCAATGAAACTTTCAAGCATAATATCCGACTTTTTTCAGCATGTATAAAGTTGAAAAGTTGGGAATGTGTCATGTATATGCAACATATTAGCTATTATGATTATAAAACGGTTGTGACAATTTTGTGACTCGGTTTAACATGAAATGGATGCCTAATTTAGTATAAAAAATGCAGTTATTTCTTTTTCCGAATTTAATTTAAAGGTGTTTACGGGATGGAAAGTGTCTAGTAATTCGACTCAATCGTAACCGATGTCAGTACTGTCGATTCAAGAAATGTCTGGCTGTGGGAATGTCTCGTGATTGTAAGTGTTTTTGTAAATTTATATATAGACAAACACATTTTAAAAATTTATGTGCGCGTTTTATAACATAAAAAGTGGGCATGTTGCAATATTTGAAAAAAAGAATATTCGAGTGCACAAGATGGCGATCATGATTATATTTTTTGAAACACTTGAAATGATTTGTATGGCGAGTCACCCGCACTGCCTGCATACCAATTAAGTTTGCAACGAAAGATGACTAACTACTTGGTCTCCTTGTCTTGTGACAGCGGTCCGTTATGGTCGTGTGCCAAAGAGGTCTCGAGAAGCGATAACCTCTGCTGAGGCGGATCAGTCTTCTTACGATGGGACATCACACTCTGCCTCTCCTGGATCCAACACATCGTCCGAAGGGTCAATCACCTGCGGAAGTAGTACTTCATCTAGTAATAACAACAGTAATAATTGCACTGCCACCACCACTACCAACAACAACGCCAGCAACAACAATTTAGGCAACAGTACAACCACATCTCCTTCATCCAGTAACTCCGTGGTGGCTACTAATGAGACAAATAATGCAGTATCATCCACATTTACAAATAGTTTGAACTCTCTTGCTACCATCGTTTCTCAAACCCACTTGCATCACTGCGTCTACACACAGGACAGAGTTCGTGACATTGCTCCACGCAAACTTACGCTGGTGAACATTCTTTTCATTCCTATTGATTTATTTGCACTTTCCCCTTTAAAAAATGATGACATATGTGTATACACATGGTATTTAGAATTTAATAACCAGCTTCTGAATGATTATGATTTTTTAAATGCATATTTTCAGGATTTGCAAGAAAATAATCAAGCAGTACGGGTATCCCTTTTCTCGGTCTTGTCCAGGGAAATGCTTGCTTCCATTCAGTCTGTTGTAGAGTTTGCCAAACGAATTCCAGGATTCACATCACTACCTCAAGACGATCAGCTTATATTGATTAAAACGGGCTTTTTCGAAATTTGGACGGTTTATGTTGCCCCAATGACGACGAAAGATACGATCACTCTGTCAGACGGTCTAACTCTCAGTCGCAAACATCTCGACATAGTTTATGATGTAAGAATTCAAGCTCCTCATACCTAATATGCAATATAATGTCTAATTATCAATTATGTTCAAAAATTCTCACACAATTACTTCTCCTCCCTTTTGCAGTCTGAATTTACATCCTCCCTCTTTTCATTCTGGCTGACTGTTTCGTCCTGGATGGATTCGGAGCTAGGTCTTCTCTCAGGAGCTTGTCTACTCTCACCCCAGCGTTCAGCACTAACGCATCATTCCGTTAATTTGCTGACCCACTCTCAGAATCAGCTTATCGACTCGCTAAACAAAACTGGTATTCCATCGCTTCTGAACGACCTGAGAAGAATCGGCACCTTCCACAGTGATATTTTGGATTGGTACCGTCAGCACTGGAATCAATTGGTGTGTCTTCCTCCACTCTTTGCAGAAATTTTTGATATCCCTCGATCCGTGGAGGATGAAAATATGTATAATAGTTAGCAATAAAGCAACCATAAATCAGCATCAACACCACCACTACTACCACCCATCTTTCACAGACTCATCATCGGTATTACGGCTGGAGTAAAGAAGAAACAGGAATGCTATATTGAGACAATATCCTGCTTAAAACATATAATATTATTTAACATTGCACTTGTCGCTCTTACCATTAACTATTACCTATTACTCAGCTTGATTCAAAATGTTTAAAAAAAACTAAAGCCTAAAGATAGTTGTAAATCTTGCGCAGCTAATTATCAAACATGAAATTTAATTTCCCTTGCCTTTAGGCAATTTAACTTGGAATTTGGTAAAGGAACACAAATTTTTAGTCATTTTCAAATACTGGTTTACAATGACAATAGGAAAGAATATATTCATTTGAAACAACCTGGTTTTTCTCCCTCTTAGAAATGTGTTATAGCAAATACTATTATTATTATTAGAGTATATAATTTAAAAACAGAGCAGTTAATATTTTTGATAGCTGAAGCAAAGTATATTATTATCCCTGGAGAAATTCAGTGCGTTCACTTTACAAGTCTGAACTTTAGTCTCAACTCATTACCCTGTCAACATTGTGTGTGTACCACGCGACAAATCACATAGTATAATTTTCATCCAATGTTTACCCCGCACTTTGATTTTTCATTAATAGTATATTCAATGCGAATCCAATTTCCTCAAGAAATTCATTTTTTAAATTACCGTGCATACAAACGCCAATAGTCACACACAAATCCCAGATTTCGACAAAACATGAGCTTACGTGAGAGTTAGATGAAAGCAGATATAGAAAACGGATCAATTATAGTTTTATGCATTAAGTGCTACCCTTTAAGCTTTTCTATTTTCAACACAGTTTGCGACAAAATATCCTTTATTAAAAAAGTCTCTTAATATAGCATAAAATTAACGGATCAAACGTATTGTTTCCACGCAAAAATCCAATGGTTACCCAGCAGCGGAACTAATTCCAGCAAAAGAACCATTGTTTTTATGAAAAACGCTACTAGTTATGATCTTTCTTGGATCTGGTTTGAAATCGAGATATTTATTATTATAATTATTACTTTTTATGAAATACCATATTAATGTTTAATTTACAACATAACACTGGATTGATGACAATGCAGATATACGATTACAAGTGTGATGAATAGTAATGCTGATGAAATGATCAAGTTGGGGGATTGAGAGACAGAAAAAAATTGTACTTAGGCTTATTAGTCAAATAACTATCTTGTGTTTGCTCGTTGTGTGTGGAATATCCCATGCAAACACACAGAAGGGCGGAGGAGATGACATGAAGTAATTATTTAGTAATGATTAACTCTCCTCCACTCGTATGGTTGTTTTTGTTATATCCTTTTAAAAACGCAGGCCATGCGTGGCAGCTCTTAAAAATAAACAATCATATCGAAATAACTGTATGTTACAGTTGAATACTAGCCATTTTTATAGCTTAGGAATATTATGACTAATGACCCTCCTAAGCAGTAAACTTTTCTGTTGGTAAAGCTTCATATTAAACTAACCATAATAGATGGTGTTAGCTAAGCAATCAAAAATGTATACTCATTAGATATAATATTTAATATTTTAAAGCGTCATTACCCTCATTTTAATTCAAAGGTTAAAGAATGACAAAAGATATAATATATATTTAGTTATAGGAATTACAATACAAGTTGTAAAACAGTTAACGGTTTCAATCAGACATATTCGTAAATTTATATGAACGTCGACCGGTTTAAAGTTTTTGAGGATTGAGTACGAGAACCGTAAAGTAGGATGAAACCATGTAACCGGAACATTACAGAAACCCGTTATGTCCTCTCTCCTTGAATTGCGGAAGGCTTGATTTCAAACGCAAACGAATCAAACATCGGTTTTGAAATGGCCAAATATTCATTCAAAGTTCCAGCAAGAAGATAAAAAAGGGTATAGGAAAACCCTGACAGGCCTCTGGAGACTGTGGAGACAAACATTTGGTATCCTATCATCCTACTTTGCGTCATCCTACTGGTTCATTAAACGTTTGCTGTGAATGTAATGTAATGTTAATCAAAAAACGCGAATCAAAATTTTAGAATACATGTAGTAATAATATTTAGCTACAACGCTAAAATGAATTATGAGAGGTTACGAGAGCTCGGAAATAAAATATTAGATTACAAATCTATATAGTATTTTGTACTTGAAAAGATATAGTAATGTAAATAGAACAAATATAGCATACATATTACGCACTATATATGTACCCAGAATCTTTCTCCTGTATGTAGTTATCTGTAGGTTGCTAATGAAACACTCATTTTGTAGGTAATGATAGTGTAATCGAAAGAACTACACTGCTAACTTTTAAGTATACGTATGCTATTCAGAAAACAAAAAAGTCTCATTTTGTTCACTCAAGTAAATTTTTCCAAAAGAAGACTATCAATCATCAGAATTAAGTGCACAGAATTCGATTCATTCGAATATGCACTTGTAAAAACAGAGAGATGAATGAAAATTGACTTGCTAATCATCCAGAATTGTTGGCAGTTTTGAATTGAAACATTTAAAGGTGAAAATACATATTAATAGAATATTATACAACCTCGCGTACCTGGAAGCGTGATTTATTATTATTTATTGTTGTTATAATGATAACTATTATAGTAAGCGCATAAAAATTTATCTGTGACAAAAATACCCGTGAAAGAGAAAAAAAACATTCGTTCATTTGTTATATAATTTGCAAGATATAACACCGGTTGTTTTAGGTTGTCAAGTTTTTTCCACTCGTTTAAGTTAAAATAATGTATTTAAACTGAATAAAAAAGAGAATACCATTTGTATACATGGAATTGAAAATTGATTAATGATTTCTACCTAGTACGCAATGTGATCTGTCATTCCGTAACTTAACGGAATAGTGAAAAAAAAACAAATCTATAATAATATATATATATCTGCATAACCGGTAAAATTTAGCGTAGATACTTGTCATGACCATTAACGTTTACTTACCTGTGAACTTACCTTACCTGCAGCTAATTTACTGCCGTTTTAAGCTTAGATATCTCTACAAATAAGCTAAAGATCTGCGTATAAAGAGGAAGAGATTTGTGCACCCACCTATTGCCATTTCACCTCCTCTAAATTATATATTAGCTGCAGTAAAAATTGCCACGAATTGATATTACGATTTGTTGAAAGATGTACGAAGTTACTTATGTGTTATGTAAGAGGATGATCTTTTGAAAGTGGCACTTTTCTTTCATGAATATCAGTTTAAAAGATAGTCTCATTTTTTGGTATACTCTATTTGCAAGTTCTTTTACTATTTAATTTATTGTGTACGTACACACACACTACCAATAGTAAACTGATTAGATGCATTGTTTTTCTTACATGGTAAAATGAGATATTGTGGATTCAGGGGCCAACATGGACAAAAATGCATACGGAAACTGTAGTCGTTTTTAGTTTCCGGAAACCGTTGTTGTTGTTGTTTAGTTTAGAGACCTTGTCTTTTCAATTAAATGTGGTATCATAGTTAACTAACCGATGAAATGAGGATGCAAAAAAAGATAAATGTTGTGATTGTGTGAAAATGAGTGTTTTGCCTAGTTGAATGTATGTCTTTGAATACAGAGTATTCTAATGTGTATATAATAACCGTAAACGAATGATGAGTATACTATAAACGCAATTGTGGAGAAATTAACGAACTTAAGTACTTGGTGGAAATATAGTAAGTTATCGTAAGTAATTTAAAGTCTATAAGATCCTTTTATACTTATGTACATAACAAAAACAATGACGATAAATTTATATACTATTATTGAATAAAATAATACCATATTATAAAAGTTGTCTTAAAGACAAAAATGTTATTCATAAAATTCTATACGTTTTTACTTATTCGATAGGAAACGTATGTTATAGATATCTTTAGAACTTTAGCGAGCATTATATATATAGCTGTTATAATTATGATCTACGTTATGGTAATTAATCCATACATGTAACATGTGCCACTTTCACTTTAAGGAGGTAATGTCGTTACTATTGTCATAATATTACAGTTTAATCGAATAATATTGAATGTATCTATATTATATTAAAAATATATAATATTACATGCTTGATGTACCTTTCCTATGTGAAAAATGGTAGTAGCTGTCATGATCTTAAATTAAAGAAAGTTATTAAATATCTTAAACAAATGATAGTAATGTTGCGATTTTTTGTCTCATAAATATCCATTCATATATCAACTATGCAAGCTCAGGTTGTAATAATCATTTACAGTGGCTTTAATCAATGAACAAAGATGCGCGCCTGTAGAATCCATTATGCAGTCTTCATTGGAATTCATTCGAACGAATTGGATGTATGACGATTTATGATGAATATAAAAGTTTAGGTGATCCGTCTCTAAAACGAGGAAATGTTGCGTAACATGTTTCCGGCAATTTATCTCATGTATGCGTTTTGAAATGATTCATGAAAACAACAGTTCAAATCTAAATCAATCTGGTTTTTTACTCCCACATTTTCTTTAAACATGGAATTATAGACAACAAAAGATAATCCTTTCCATTTAAACTATTTATATTATCGTAGGGTTATAATCACTGAAATACATTTGCTTCATTAAAATTTTCAATTGCCTACTATGATGGAGCTTTTGCTATATCCTTTTATTAATATTTAATATATTTTATAGGGAATTCCATTGTTCTACTCTCTCTGGCAGTTCTTAGAAAAGGAAATCCTTGATTTCATCGTATAGTACCAGTACGAGGGCACCACCAGTACCACGAAGAACGTTAGAGAACGCTCCCTTGAAGAAAGCATTACCACCTTCGTTCTTGTAGATCTTCCCCCAACAGTCCATGGTATTCTGTGAAGAATGGAATACAAGCATTTTAGAGACTTTCATTTCATTCATATAAATTCATTCAATGCCAACAGTGACATCGCTAATTGGAAAGTTTTATGGTGAAAGTGAAAACTGATGCTTACCTTGTACATCTTATCGGATCTACCAGACTGCATCATCATCCTTCGTCGAACAGTATCGAATGGATAGGAT
>JAQIXX010000195.1:0-80140 GCA_034700605.1 Willowsia nigromaculata | reverse complement strand
CTGGTTGCCATCTAATTCATTTTGATGACTACTCGTAAGAATTGTCCCCGGTTCCAGAGGGCTCTTGTCAGATATGGGGGATAACAACTTTTGTGGCTGATAATGAATGTTATGATTAGGATGGTGATGAGAACCACAGTAATTTGTCGGCTGGCGATTAAGGGAGGATGAAAGTTCTTCACTTTTTGCAGAGTCGATCGACTCTAGAGAGCTCACCGAATTATCCTTTAAATTATGACCAAGTCGGCGAGTCTCTCCCGGCCCAGCAGATGATGAGGAAGACGTGTTCGTGTGACCTGATGATGAAGAGATGCTTTTCCCAATATACCTTTTCTGGGGAAGGGGCTCGGAGAGAGGCATTATTGGCTTTGACGCTAACTTATGCGTAGCTAATGGACTGCTGTTCGTGGTTGTGCATAAACCGGACGTACGATTTGGCATTAGATTGATGTTTAAATTGTGATGTAGGTGATGCGGATGATCATGGTGCTGGAAATGATGAGATTGGCAATAAGAAGATGTGGATGGATTAGTTTGCAAACTGGCATTGCTGCCAGCTATCTCAGACGCTTCCAGAATAGAAGACCGGTGATGATGAGGATGATAATTTTCTCTGTTGTGGGGCAATGGGCTACTCGACGTTATCACGGTGGTTGTTTCGGGTGGGTGCATTGGAGGAGCTGGACTTGGACATGATATGGGCAACTGTTGTTCACTCATCACTGGCACATTGTCAACCACCCTTGACGAAGATACATTGTTGGAAGTATGGCTAATGTAAATAATGCGTTGCTCAACCCCTCCATCCGGCTGCTGTTGTTGCTGCTTTTGCGGCTCATGCCTTTCAGTACGAGTTTCTCTCGAATAATGTGGCACGGAGCTCTGCTGGTCATCATCCTGCTGAACACAACTACGGAGAGACGTTTTTGGCTGGGTGATATCTGTTTTGGAAACATAGCCATGGCCAAGGTGACATGAGGACTCGACGGCTAAGAGGAGGGAGTCGATATCAGGTGTAGTCTGGGAGGACGCATGAGGACTACTGGAGGGAAGGAAAGCGGTTTCGTAGCGCTTTCGAGCCATCAATTCCTTACTGCTCCCCCTCAAATATGCACTTCTCCTATTTAGCTTATTCTGCTTTCGGGTACCTGCTAATACATTACACAAAGGTCCAAACACATTAACGTAAACCAGAAACTACCACACAACGCATAATTACTTAATGGTCAACACACAAAAAAGTTACCATTTGAATGAAAAGGAAAATAAAAATAAATGCATCGCATGTGTAAAAAAACAAATTCGTACCTGCCACAGGCCGTGGATTGGGCCTAGTTTCTTGCGTTCCTCGCTCCTCGTTGTCAGCACTTGTTGTTATAATTGTTACAGTGACAGGCTCTAATGTATCAGAAAACACTGGGGATGGACTACTGGTATTACTTAAACTGCTACAACCAGGTGACTGGACCTCCTCTTCCTCACAAGGATTTATGTAAGTCGGCTCTTTGATAGTATCCGAATAGTAGTAAGGGGCATTGTACCGCTCGGGGATTACATGATATGGTGGTTCCCCTTTGTCTGTTTCTTCAGCTCCGTCGTCTCCACAAAAGTTTGTAGAACTTGTGGTACCATCCGATGTCAGTCCACTTTTCCTAGAACCGGAACTTGTGTCTCCAGACGTAGAGGTAGCGGACCATGCACCTTGTAGTACTATGTGATTATTGTTGTGTTGTGGAACCGAGGAATGCAGAACATGATCCACGGGATCAATGTAGTCCTCGCATACTGAAATCTGCAAATTGGAAGGAAAGAGAGAAAGCCTCTTATTAAAATTTCATTCAGTTTGGCTACTTGAAGGCATGCTAGGGTATGGCTTTGTTAGTGTTTCATTTGCTTCTATTATTCAATGACATAATTTTGATAACATGTTAATAGTTTTACAACTTTCTTCATCCTCTATTAGTTGTTTTCTGATGAAACAGTAGTAAGTTTTGCCAATTTCCTGCTTTACAGATGAATAAATGTATGAAAATGTGGGTTTGGGGATCTAATTTTCCATGTGGAGGTTGAAACCATAATGTATTTAGAACTCAATCAACAGGAGGCACATTCCTATCACGGAGAAAATTGCGTTTGCTGGAATTTTAAGTGAGCATGGAGAGTCACACTTTACCTATGTGCCAGTACCAAAAAAATAGAAGGGAAAAGCACATTTCCAATGACATAAAATAAATAGTAAGCTCGCCATATGCATAAATGGATGGTCCTTTTTGGTAGAATGTCAACTTCATCTAGAGAGAAAGCCTCAGTTTGGTGTAAAGGTTGTAGGCAAATTGCATAAAGTGGAGAAGTAGTGCTAGTGATGTCCCATAATTAATTAATATAAAACGCGCAGAGTATAGTTGGGAGTGCCAAATACATGGAGGCATGATTGGAACAACTGACAGCTAGATAAACCATTAACCATGTAAAACTTTGGATTATACGCAGGTAAACTTTATCGAAAACCATAATTACATTGTAAATGTGTGTTCTCATCTGTCGCAGACACTCACACCATTAGCCATCAACATTGTTATTAGCTTGTTCGTTATGACAAGGTGTTTCCATAATATTGTTATAAACCTTATAACGAACCGTGTATGGTATTATTATACCACTTCACGCTTGTCTGCAAAGTGCCAACAAAATAATATCCTAAACGTATGTTTGGCACTTTTTCCAGCTACTGTTGTCAAACTTTTCTATTCATACCTAACAATTTGAGTCACTACTATCGGAGAAAATGTCATTTTCAGGCATGTAAGCTGCAATTTACCTAGATAAAGTACCAATGTCAAATATCAGAGCTCGAAGGAATCGTTATAGTCTCCTTGAAACAGGGCGACATTGTCCTGTGATTTTTGAGATCATGAAAATAAAACCATACGCTTACTAATAAATATACATATTATACGATTCCTTGTGTATCAAATTGTGAAAGAGTAACCATGTTTCGAATGCAACGAATACTTTCCCTTTCCACCTTCCTCGTACAAACATTCCAATGCTGTGCCAAAGGAGCGTGTCAACATAATGTATTATGCGAGGAAATTATTTTGATGCATGCGAGCAAGCACACAAGTAAAATGACACGAAATGATGACAGAACACGCACCAATGTTCTCACCATTGAGACCATTCCATAGCTTTCCTTTTCCGTCTCACATTAACGCAGAGTATGAGAGCAAGTCTATGGCATTCGTGCCAGCAATTAGAAGCAGCATGTGCACTTTTGTCAGAATAAATAATTCAATCCCATCTTGGAGTAATTCATGAGATGCTTTTTACTTTACTTTCTCTAGGCAGTAATTTCGATTTCAATGATGGAATGTAATGTGAAAATGAAATATTTATAATTTGATTTGCATTTTATCACCATGGTAGTGTAAAAATCCCCAAATTTGCAAAGGTGTAGCATACTACCTCACTCAATTTCAAACTATCAGCTCTCATTTCAAGTTGAATCAGTCTCATCTGCCACTTCAAATGATAAATTGCGAATGTCGGATTGGATTGATTGATTGTAGAGTAATTCGAAGGTGAAACTTTACTCCAACTGAATAAATATTCTATTCTCTGCTGCATACCAGAAAACGCTTGAAAAAACAAAGGTGTAATGAAAACGGATGGACAGAGTTACTAGTGGAGACTTTGCTTTACCAAAGAGCTCAGCTGCAAATAAATGATTCGCATGGTAGCCCATCATTTACACTATTCTCTATTCAGATATCATAAGCATTCCAGACGTGATCATTTACAGATGACCAAGCTTATTCGTGCCACTGACCATTTACATAGCAGTACAATGAACGAGTAAAACTAAATTTAGCCATGAAAATGCAGACGCTTGTAGAAAATCAATCAAATAAATCATAAACCCGTCATGCTAAACACCACCATCCAATACTTTGTAACTTAACATTATCCTCATTCATGCATAGCATCATCCATTGCCCTACTCTTTCTAGATCATCAACAACATTAATTTTCAATACCATGCAAGTTAAGTCTTCAAAATAAATTAATGGTTGCATACCGAGACTCAAATCACATCCAAATTAGTTGACTCCACAATCCATGTGAGTAGAACAAACACACAGACTGATAAATCTCATAAAAAATTGGTTGATGTAGTACAACTCTCGTTCACTGTTAGGATTACTAACATTAAAACGATTGGAAATTTTACAGGAGATCACAGACTCAATTCAAGAAAGTATTTTTTCATCAACATTTTCATTAAGTGTACGTTAGTTACATGTAAACAATACGTGGAAATTTTTAAACCACTGTTGAAAGTGTATTGTTTGATACGAATGTAGCCACAACTTCTTAAAATAACTTAACGTTACTAGTAGCACAAGAACGTAACTCAAAAGAAGCAGTAGCACTGACTGAGTGTTCACGTTACAACTCGCAAAGAAAATCACAAGACTGTCTTCAGGCATAATATTACTAAAATGTCGTCCACTACTTCAGTTAAAGTGCAATTACACAAGATGAGTGACAACTCGAACTAATATAGTCGGACGCAATGCAAGCAGCGAGGCAAGTAAAAAATTGTAACAACGTCTCAGTGAGAAGGACACGACAAAGAACTGCCAAGACGTACAAGTACGAATATTGGCAGGAATGTTCATTCAGTTTAGCCAGCTAATATCATTGACACATGTCGTGTATCTCTGTATTAGAGTAAGCACAAAGCAGCAAACTATATCCTCAAATCTGGAAAAACATCGTTGACGACACGTTATACCTTATCTACATCACTTGTTTTCATGATGATGATGTTGATGATGACGACGACAAGGATGAGTCATGCTTCTCTTGGAGAAGTTGTGTCCTTGTGCCGAGGCGAGTAAATTTAGAACAACAACAAAGTGAATGCAGGCAAGTTATAGCAGTTGCGAGGAGGTGGTGCAATGTGTGTTGGCAGTAAGTGCTCAGAGAAACCTTTAGTTGCGTGTAAAAGTTATTGCAGAAAACAGTAACACACACACAACACACTTAAAGGAGATCGTAAAACTGCCGAGATTTCCTTAATAAAGATAATGAGAGCATTTATGTATGCTTGTTTCGAACCACATGTTGTTCTGTTTGCTCATTAGAGTACGTATACAACTGGCAATATTTTCAGAAGAATGTACATTAGGCCAAAAAATTTGAATGCGAAGAAAAAGGGAAAAGACGTTTATTGAAGCTCAAACATGAATCGTTTTGTGATTACTGAAAATATACACAAGCTGGCAAAAATAGCAGCAGTAGCAGTAGGCAAGTAGCATTAAAACAGAAAAAAGTAATGGCAGGAATGCAAAAGAGACGATGTGTTCGGTAATGACTTGCAAAGGCTACTCCTCACTGTCAATGCAACTCGAAGAGTTTTACTCCACATTTTGCCAACATCCTCCAACAACCATTCTTTATTCCCCTTTAAGCAGAGAGCACTCGCAGCAGAAGCAGCAGCAGCCATCCCACCATTGAACAAATATACACAACCGTACGCATTTCGTTTTTGTATTTGGTATGAATTCAGGAGATGACGAAGACGAGACACATAAACGGCACATACACACACATACAGGGAAAGAGTATGGATTGTTTTGGTATGGTAATCGGATGAAGCTTTAAAGCTTTGTACTTCACAATTTCCAAGAGTGTAAACTTACAAGACGGTGGCCCTTTTACTTTCTTTCTACTGCTTAACCGCTTTTGCCGTTTGTTCGAGAGAGTACACTTTTGGGAAAGCTAGAGCAGTACAAGTTCACTTTTACATTATGCCGACGGCTCGCATTGCTTGCTGTGTATCTGTCAGTACTCAGTTTCGGCTGTACATGAAGCAGTGTTGCTCTCAGTTGTTTTTGTGTGTGGTGGCAAGCAGCACAAGAATTTCCACACGTTAGAGACTCACTTTCTTTTTATCTATGAATGTTCATGAAATAAGCAGCAGCAGCGAAGAGAAAACACAGACAAAAAGGAAGGGAAGAGCGAGAGAGGAATAAAGCCCAACACCATTTCCAGTTTCCACTGTCTGAACCGTATAGACAGACACAGAGATTCACACAGCAACAGCAGCAAGACAACAAGAGAGAAAAGAAGGGGAAGATAGTGGTGATGTGGTTGCAGCAATTTTCCAAAAGAAAAGGAATACGGTTACAACGCCGACCATCCTCATCCTTAGATTCTCTTCCCGAAATCGTTTTTACTCACTTGCTCTCTCCACCACCGCCACCACTTCTCTTTCCCCTTTTCAAACACAAGAGCGCCAGCTCCAGCTCTCTCGCTGTGTGCTGTTGAGGATTCTCTCTAAATGAGAGAAACTAAAGGGAAAGCAGCAGGGAACAAAAAACACACACAACCAACCATCCCACCAAAGAATGTATTAGCCTGCTGTTATATCATCTCATATACCAGCTTACATGTATACCATGCAGAAAGAGAAAGATGCATTCCGCCACCATAATACCACCACTATCATTACAAACAAAAATACAGACTCAAAGCAAAGCACACACACACAGACGGTAGAACGAGTGAGAGGGACATGAAAAGAAAGCCATCTAATAATATGGTTGCATGTGTGAAAGAAGAAGACGACTAGGAGAATTCTCACATTGACTAGATTAGAGAAGACAAGGAGAGAGCGGACTATGCTGCCCTTAACAACCAACCAGAAAAGGAGACGGAGCATCTGTATGCTTTGCAGTTGTAATAGCTGCTGAGAACTATGCAGCCAACTCTGATTGGCATAGCATGTAAAGCTAAAACTACTCACTCAACTCACAGCTTTCCCCTCAGCCTCTTTCTCTGTCTCTCTCTCTCACTCAGAGCCAGAAAACACAAGTAGGTAATATTATACATGTACATACATGGTGACGAAGAGAATAGAAGGCATAGAAAAGCGGATTTCTCTTTCGCCTCTATTCACCACCAACAACAGGCCAGCCACCAAGGCAGCAAGCAAGCAGTCAGCAGGAGAAAGAGTCAGATTCAGTTATCAGGCGAGTTGGTAGGGAAAGGAGTGAGAAGTGAGTTGAATTTTTTGAGTGAGTGATCCGCATGTGCTACATTATGCTGTTGTTGTGTGTATATGTGCGTGTGTTGTATATGATGCTGCTGCTGTTTTTCTCCATGATGATATTGATGATGCTTCACTACTCCTACTACAACATTTCCCCCTTCTTATTGCCTCCACCACGATGTGGGGAAATGCATATTATTACTATTATTATTATGTGTTATCTACGTTCATTCTTCTTGTTCTATACCCGCTGTATATGGTTCGGAACGTGTTTTCGTGCCAACCAGCCATGCCTCTTCTTCCTCGTCCTTCTCGTCTCTTTTTTTTTCTTTTTGGGCTAAAGAAACATCTTTCTTGACTGTAATTTTCCACAGAATGAGTATGCCAAGTTTTATAATATAATATGCATCAAGCAGCCATGCAGGATGAAGACTCTTGTTTCTTTGTTGACAAAGCATATAACTAGACCTTCTTCTACACACCAATATCGTTAGTTCAGTGTGTTGTTTAAGTGAATGATTTGAAACTACTTTTTTATCTTTCAGAGAGACGGCAAAAAATGTTCCCTCTCCACACCAAGCAAAGAACACAAATCTTGCTTTTTCCTATGACTTACTTATACCTTAAGAAGGGCTGCAGAGTGTAAAATTATCTACTTTGTCTGCCTTATGGCATTTTTCACAAAAAATGTAGTAGTGGCATGTCTACCACAGTTTTATTTCGGTAATACATAGGAGGAATAAATATGGGGAAATGAGGCACTGTCGTATAGTACCTATCTATATACAATCGTATATGCGTACATTAAACGTATGCAAAGCTACTTTTGTAGATGGTAGTAATAATGTACCCCTTCGCCTGGAAAGTTCCCATAGCTTTCCCTGTCATCCTTGTCGTGCATTTTTTCTTCTACACTATAGTTATATTTATTAGCCTCATCCAAATCACTAAATAGGAGGACCATGCCAATCTCTGATAACATCTACTCTTCTTTTGTAGGAAAAAATTGTTTGCTAATGGTAAACTCTGGGCTGTAGAGCTTATTTTCTCCGTGAAGTTCTACTAGTATGAAAAGGAATCCTTGAATGAAGTCATCATGTAAATTTAATGTACGACTGTAATAATGTATATGCTACCTAATGTCTTTTAAAAAGCAGTGAGGAAACTATTATTGGGCTATAATTTTAAAGTTGAGTTTTCTTCTTGAGGGAAATAGAGAAAATTTAGATGTGCGTCATTCCGCAAAAAATAGTGGCAAAAATACACACGAACATGTAGAGCTGAAATTTATGCATGTCCGTTTTCATTCATTCTCTATCTTGCATGCATGCATGCCTATGCAGAAGAGAAAGAGAGAGAGAGAGCATAAGTGAATTGTAAATACTGGTGGTTCACTCTCTTTGACCATTTTAAGCCGCGTACCCCACTAAATTCTACTTTATATTATGTAACGTAGTTACAAACATCTATTTTAACATTTAATCGCTGGTTCTCTCGAAATCGTAACTTTAAAGAAGGCATTACTGGCATGCTTTCCCCTGCCACCCTATCAACCAGCAGCAGAGCATTCAAAGAATTACTGGTTTTCCCTTTCCTCTCGCTCATTTCCAACTCTTACAACAAAAGTAAAAACTGGCGCAACTTGATCTCATTCCCATTATGTTCCCAGCTACAACTACCACTTTTACTCACTGCATATATTTAGTATTATGAAATCTATTCATCTCCGCGGCCATGAACAGAAAAAAAAATATTCTGCTGGTAGCTCAATTCTAATGCTGGTGTGCTTTATGGAGGTACATAACGAATAAGTACATTGTTAGTGGCTCATTCCTTCTCCCCTTTTTCTGTTATTTGCTTCTTTGCCAATTTCTAATGCTATAAAGTACACCGTTTTCTCTCCATTTTTGTCAAATACTTTAGTAGTAAAATTTAATTTGTGTTCTCCACTTTCTCGACCTCTGGCTCCTCTTACGTGTGTTTTCAGACATGCTGATGCTAGTACTTCGTTCCCACTTTTTCATTCTCATTGAAAGAATAAGGGAGAAAAAAAGATGTAGTAGGAAGGTATAATAATAATATGGGTGAAAAGTTGTAAGCGTTTGCTGCAATATGCATATATATCTGGTGGCTCTTACACGCGGTGAATCCCTCAAATGTGTTTGAGGTCGCTGTCTGGATTCATTTGGAGCATTCTTCTTATTGAAAATGAAAGGAGTTGAATAAAACACAAAGAGGATGAAAATAGTTGAATGTGGTTCCGCTGGCTGCTCGCCGCTTTAAACATGAAAACAACCGGTTCCTGTGAAAAGCAATTACGGATGCCCGTATGGCTGCATAAGTTGAAAGAAAGTTGAACTCAAGCATATTATCAAGGAAAAGGGAGAAAAGCTAGCAGAGAAGAAGGAACTCTCAGGGACAAAGATGAAATTATAATAAGAATGTCGTACATAGCACACATGATCAGAAAGAACAATCTTGCGATTGTAATGATGTATTCATGAGAAGAGGGATCCTCTGCAAGCTTCAAAAGTCTGATGGTTTCGTAACAAATTGTTCGGCAGTGAAAAGTAGTTACCCTAAAGTATATACCAGGATTTAGAGGACCACAATGTTTGCTTCTTTTGTACCTGCTCTCCTGAAATATTTCGTATCTAGCAAATGGTCCCATTGTAAATGACAGTTTGTACTACGTGCACCCGCTCATTTAAAAAATGAATTACATTAAAGTTCCTCCCTTTTTCAAATGATGACTGGCAAAACTAACAAAGACATGGAAGGGAAATGTGACTGGTGACTAATGCAGAGCACTTTCCGGGCATAAATATACATGCCCTCTTACAATATGCCAGTCGTTGTAATAATAGCGCCGCTGTTATTATTTTTATTGATAGTAATTGAAAAGGTTGCAAATGACTCCCAATGGGCACTTTCCCATTAGAAAGAGGATTTAAGATGCTGCCTATTGTCTTGAAAAACGTGCCGGGCGAATTCCAAAGCTATGCTGCTCCCTGCTCATTCAGCCAACTTGAAAGATGGGACTGTACATTTTGAAACAATGTTGTACAATAACTGCATCCTCTCAACACTATCGCTTTTATAAAGAAGGAAGGAGAAGATTCCAAATTAATAATAATCTGATCTAACTGGAAAAAGAAAGGGAAACCGGGTAACGGACATGCCACGCCATTACAACTTCCATTTATTCCTCCTTCCCCGGCACAGGAGTTTGCTTGTTGAGAATTATCTCAGGCAGCAAATATGTTTCAATTGTTCCAGAAATGAGGGACGACTATTTATGTTCAGATTTATGGCTTCTGTATTTTGTAAGCGGTGTAACGTGCACGTCAGGCATCCAAAGGAAAAGAACGATACTCTGTGAAAAAGTAGAACGGCTGCTTGAGGAGGATTTCATCGTGAACTCCTTTCGGGATAAAGGATCACCAAATCCCAAGGACGGCAGATATTAAATCATTTTCTGTACACTTAAAATTATGAATTAGTGTCCGCCTCCCAACCCAACCACAGAAAATATCACTCTCATTCTGTGATATTGGAAACATTTGAACCGACCAGAGATGAGTGTGCATAAAAGGATGCTTGCATCAATGACTGCCCTTGCGCTACATAAATGAAACACTTCTAAAAGTAATAATAATAGCAGGCTTTGGAAAGTTGCGGAAGGAAAATATTTTCCAAGATAATCCCTTTGTTACAAGTACCAATGCATTTTAGAATTCATAATTCCTACATATATTGTTAGCCTGATTTTCGTTGCTTGTGTAATTTTCGGTCAATGATACACTTCAGTTGCAATGAGATCGTGAAACTGTAACTACGAGGTTCTCAAGTGTTCTTCTTCTTGGAGAGAATGCCGGTGTTATATTAATAGTACAATATATCACAACTCCGTGAAAACTCTTACAGTAGAATGCAATATGGATGCCAGAATTGAGCTATTTTTCATTCCTAACAGAAATGTAAACATTTCTTGGACCATTTTATTACAAAAGTAAATAGCTTGCGCTATAGAGTATCCATTAATATCCATCACAAATTTTCTAATAAGTGGATGGGAAAACTTTGCTCTTTATTCGTAGTCATTTATTTTATCAGGAACAGATTGTAAAGTGAATTGTGCTGGGGTGTCGTGTAACATGTATGTAGTACATGCAATAGATAGATTAACATACAAAAGTTATACTGCCACAAAAACTATCATCCACTCTCGTTAAAGTAGTCAGCAATATTACTTTAGCAGTTGAAACGGAAAGTGGTTTTTACTGCTCAATATACCTAAAAGCCAGCAATATCGGGAATATACTATATTGTCTTCTATCTTCTCAACATCTAGCAAAATAGTTGAACATCCCATTGAAAGTCGACCGTTTTATATAGAAAACCACTATGATCAGAGTTCGCGCTAAAAGTCAAGCTAAAATAGAAATTCTAAAAGTAAATATGAGTTATAATAAATAAGAATGAATTTAAATTAGTTAGGATGCTTATCTGTGTTTGTTCTAATATAAGAAATAAAATTAGATGTCCAAAAGAAGTCGAATGCAACCAGATAAAAGTATGCTATGATGAAAATCATATTATTATGTTTTTATGTTTCAGCGTTCACGGTGCTACAGACAGAAGCCCACATAGATACATGTGTTGCATGAAAATATGTGGCATTATGGTTGCTAATGAATGCACACATTTCGGAGATGAAACTCGAAGAAATAAGTTAGAAGAGGACTATCAAATTTAGAAATATCTTTCGCTACATAGAATATCATCATATTATAATAGTCAGAAAGATGAAGTAGATGAAGTCTTATGGCTTATTCCAGCCGGATTCTTCCGTGTGCCATCTGTTCGTCTGTCTGTCTGGTTTTCAATAAATGTACTACTTGATTTTATTTTAAAATTGACTTTCAATAAAATTGCATCCACTTTCAAAGGAAAAAAGAGTAAAAAGCAACTTTTCATTTTCGTTTACTTGGGAAACTTTTTCCACTTCTTTTACTTAGAATTTATTTGCTCAAGTTTTTCTTGAACGTCATGAGTCATAGGCCATGGCTGGTATGCTATCAATCAATGTATATGCGTTACTATTCGCTCTGAGTCTCTATCTTTTTGCTTACTCGGAGAGTCAAGTAAATGCTTTCGGCTATTTTCCTTATGCCATTTTTTGCAAAAAATAAATAAATTCTGCAATGTTCAGCTTCTTCTATAAAAAACTCCATGATCACAAACCCCACACAATGATATTCGTCAAGTTTTTCGGTACAACATGGCAGACCCGATTCTAGCCCCATATTCAACCCACCTCTTCTAGAGACGTAGCAGTTTTTTAATGTGCATACTCATGGTGCGCTCTTAATTCAAGTACATCATGATAATGCGGCTTAAAATACTAAAATTCTATACGAGAAAGCTACGTTTATATAATAATACTCATTATAAAAACATACAAACATTTGACAATATGCATAGTGTAGACAAAATCCCATCATGCCCAACCTGGAATACAATAGTATGCATTAAATATGAAGCACAGTGTAAGCTTACTAATGTCTATATTTTATGCATATCACAGTTGCTATATTAGATAGACCATAAGCCTGCAATCATTTGCCAAGAAACACGAAGAAAAATGAAGAATAAGCTAAATGGATTGAAAAACAGGGGCCGCATCAGAAAAAGGAGAAAGCAAAATAGCATCCAAGTCGTTTCTCCATCCACAAAATAAATACATAATATTTTCGTCTACTGCGTTTAACTAGTTTTGTCTGCTGTGTTGTGTGTGAGTGCTCTCGTTTTCTTCATTCATGGTCTCGTCCTTTACTGATGCTATTAGAACTTGAGTGCAGCATCATTCTCATCATTTCCAACAATAATATGCAGCAGCAGCAGCAGCAGGGCAGAGGAAAACTGACTAGCCGAGAGGATGAGTCACCACCAACTTTTTTTCTCTCTCTCCTGTGCTCTCCCTCCTCCTCTCATACATACAAACTTTCCATAATACCAGCACACACATAATATCGCATGCACATCTCGATCTTGCCGTGCAACCAGAGTGGGATGTACGTGGCCAACGAACATATACAAGTATTACAATAATATCGTTATCCTTTACTGATTCTCCTTTCCTCGAAGCAGACGAGACGACGAGAATGGTATTTGTAACCACGTGCTTGCCCTTTGGAAGCATATACATTGCTACTTTATGCATGCATATGCTTCTTGCCTTCACCGACTACTGTGAGGATTGCATTTTGGAACAAGTACAATGGTAAAATTGCTACTGTTATAGTTCACTAGCTTCTGTGAAGAAATCAGAAATGAGAAGAAAACTAGATTCCATTTTACACCAGCATGGAAAACGCATCTCTACACAAAATCAGTCAAAAACAGATTCCACTTTCTGATGATATTTATACCTAATATGATAATGCCTATATTATTCATCATGCTTGAGCAAGTTCCAACAAAAAGAGGAGTTGCACAAAGTGGAAATGTGGCAGGTTGTAGAATAGAATAGCATTGTTATATTTTATTTATATATTTTCAGACCTTCATGCATGAGCGAAATATGCTTCTATATTAAATTTGTCGATAAAGACATAGTACTCTTTCTTTTTGAAGAGCATTGCTACGTGTACATTTATCGTGCAAAAAAGTATAGGAGGGATGAATACAGTTCCAATATTTCAAGATAATGGACGCGTTTTCTTTCATAAATAGAATGCATACTATGATGAGCAAGAAAAGAAAAGTTGGTTCTGTCCAGCCCAGTCAAAAAGTGGAGTTTCCATTTCCAAACTTTTTTTTCTTTATTTCCTTTAATAATGCTAGAGAGGAAAAGGAAAGCAGCTTTCTTGAGGATATGAAGATCTTTTGCTGGCTGAATGCTGATTTATTTTCAAGAGATCATGAACACGAGTATCAAGGGCTATTTCTTTCTCTCTATCATCTTGGTGGAGATGGATGACGAATGAATATAAGCTTGATGGCCTTGTACTGCATTTATTGTATTGGCTTTTTCCTAATACATCATCATATTTTGTATGCCAGAAATAGATGGAACTTTTCCTTCCTACGAAGATTTCTAACTAGTTTTTCGCTTTTTCTTCAATTTGATTTCCTATTGCATCTTATTCCTAACTTCGTTTCGAGAGATTGATTTTTTGCAAAGGAGGGGGAAAGGAATGTCTCAAAAGGGATGCTAAGAATGCATGAATTCCACTTTGTGCCCTTTCGTCTTTCATTTTTGGAAAGAAATCAGTCTACATTTCCCTTTCAAATCTTATATGACATGTATCAACTGGTATACATGGATACATGGATTTCGCTTGTAGAGTAGTATAGTGTATAAATTTGGGGAAAGTGTCAAATGAGTGTATTCATTTTCTTTCATTTCGTTCAGCACTTCTAAATACGTAATTCATCAAGGATAATCCGAATCCCAAGTATATTTTCGAGCGGTGCTCACCGATGTGGAACATATTTTGAAGCGAAGGTAGTAGTAATGTTTATTCCCACCAGGGCCCATTTATTACTGTACGAGTAAAGACTCGAAGAAGGTCATAAGTTTTTACCTCTTCTTTCATGCTTCGCTGTACACATTATAACGTAGGTTCCGTGCGAATGTACTAGGAAGTCCTCCCTTCCTACTTTTCATTGGCCTGCATCATCAAACTATTGCTCGGGTGGATGTACACAATCCTTAATACAAACAGTTTATTGAGAGCAAACTCAAATGCTCGCTGCAAACTAAGCTTTCTTTGTTTAAAGAAGTTTCTTACATTGCAAACTGCAATACATATAAAGTTATTTTTTCTTCAAAGAGCATAGTTCCAACATGATTTTTGCTCAAACATTCTTAAAAAATCCACGTACGAAAGAAAACCCACACCGGGACATGCCGAGCTCATATATTCACTTTGCATATAACGGAGGAAGATTGAGCGGACAAATACATTGTTCATTCTGGTTACAAACCTTTGAGCTAGAAGATTCCTGTACTGAATACATATAATACTACGGTACGGTACCTATGTGTATTTTCGATGTCACGAGTTAAGCATGGTTGACAAAAAGTTAAGGCGCTTTCAAGACAGATTGATGATTATAACGGAAAACACCCTTGAGGATAGAAATTATGAGTATGTAAGGGAAAATGACAGAGAGCGAGAGCGAGAAAGTACGACTTGTGGAAGAAAAAAGAAAGATGAAAATGAAATGAAAATGTTAGGATTATGTTCTCACCAAACAACGTGGCATGTCTTTTGGCACTGCTGTGGCATCTGCATGCTTGTCCTGTTCTCCCTACAAAATTTGTATGCTTTCATTTATTGCCCTACTATATCATTAAAATGTACATATTTGCGTGCAGAGTCTCCGTGTTGCGACTATATGCCGACGGTAAAAGAGCCCGTGAGCAGCAATAGACAGACGACTGCACAGGATATTGAATAAAGTGCGACAAACTGAGAATCATATTTGTATGAAGGTAAAATCAAGTTTAGCAGCATTCCAAAAACTTTGTAGCACTTCCTTCTCATGGAATCCCTTTCCAGTGTGACTCGTTACTTTGTTTTGTATAATTTTACAAGGAGGCATGTGGGTGTTTGTATTTTATATGCTACAAGTTGAAGAATTAATTTAGACCGTCATGTTTTTCAACTTTTCACGATTTACATTTTACAAGCGCATTCACGTCATTCGTTTTTCTCTGTGCTCACTGGTTTTTCGAGAAAGCTTGCGTTCAAACAATCAACTAAATACGTCTTTACATTCATTCAGAGCAAAGGTATATTTAAGGTATATTTTTGGTGGAGTTGGCAACATAACAGCGTTTGTCATTGTTTTGTTTACTGCCACTTGGGACTCTCATCTTTTTGTGCCATAAGTTTCTCGAAAAAAAATCGGCAAATGCAGATACTCCCTGAATGTACTGTCAGGATGCGTGTTTTCTCCGTGGAAGCAGTGACACTACAGGGTAGTTTACAAGCTGAGAATTACTCGGAGAGAATTTACTGGGACGGCTTCATTCACGATGCCGGATTTGGAGGAATGCAGATGTGTAGGTATATGGGCACCGATACAAAAACTGTACGTATTACGTGAGTGCTATATTCACGTCTCATAAAACCTTATCCATGCTATCTAGGAAATGACATTGGCTTTTCCAACTCTAATAATAAATTCCAAAATTCTCATACAAAAGGACCTGGATTTTATTTCGAAACAGGGACTGAATTTATATTTTCTCTTGCTCGTTTCTTTTTGTCGTCATGCTCTAACTGCTTCTCTGGAGTAATAGGAAATCATAATTTATTATGATTTGATGCGTTTTTACTCCAAGGACTAACTCTCTATACACTATACAGTGATTCAAGAATTTGATGAAAAAGGAATTCCTTAGTTTCTTTGCTCAGATACTGTCTTGCTACGAACAGATCAGACAATGTCCATAGTTCAGCAGTTTAAAGAATGCGACAAGTCAGTTGATATACAAATCAAATTGAAACTACAGCTTTTTGGAGTCATTTTTCGACAACTTTTAGAACTAGTTTCAAGTTTGGAAGTGTGGTAATTTAATTGATGCCCAGTTCCAAGATATATTCAACAATGGTTGGAACTAATATTCTAAAACTGGAATGTAAAGTTGGTCATTAAATTCAATCAAAACCTGCCTCTCATAACATTGAGAGATACATTGTGCACAAGCGTTAACGCAAGGCAGGAGTAGTTTTTTAAAGTACAATTTATGCAAAAGAAAAGAGAAAAATGATGCAACACTAAAAGCTCAAAGACCATTGGAAGCTTTGTAGGTACTTATGAGCTCTTATTTGGATGTCTGTAGCAAACCATTAAGTATTGACGGAGACTTGTTTTCAATTCTTAAGTTTTGAAAGTATTTTCAGTTTGTTTCTTTGGACAGAATCCACTTTTGCACAATAATTAACAAAATTGTTGAATATTTCAGATGTGGACATGAAAACTGTAGAATGTAAAGCTCGACTATGCATCCAACTTTCATAGGATGCAAGATCTAGGAATACTCCAACTTCAACAAAGAGACCACTTCAGTACGTTGCTTTAAAAAAGTAATTATTTTATTCACTTTGGAAGCAGCAGCATTCTTTGGGAAAAAAAACTTTTTTCGCCAATGAATATTTCTTTTTGCTTGTTCCCCAGGGGCTGTCTGCATACTTTTGTTCGCTAGCTTGTATTATTAAACTTTGAATAAATTATGGTGTGGTTGGTTGCGACCCCGTTTCCAAAAAACAGAGGCTCGTCAGCGATAGATAGATCTACGCTGGGCAAATGTAGTCCCTTATTGGTAACATTGCATTAATCCAATCGTACCGCACCATTCTCTCTTCGAGAGAAAACTCAGGGCACCATTTTTCGCTTCCCCTGCATATTTGTTTCTTTTGCAGGTTTCTATTAGCACTACCTCTTATCTGTATACTATGCAGATACCTGTGGTTTCCTAGATGTGAAAAGTCCATTTCCAGCTAATGTTACAAAAGCGATTTCATGTCTTCTCTCCTACTTATAATGTGAGCTTGTAGACGGCACGAGTGAAATATGTATACGGTTTCTTCTCTTCCATAATGAAAAAAGGAGTTGATGAGAATTGGAGCAGTTTTCCCCAAATTTTTGAGCTTCAAAGAACATTCAGAGTGATCGCGATTGATTACTCCTATCAAACTGCTAAGCCTAATCGGGACACAATATCGGTTTTTATAGTGAGACGTTCCAAAAGGGTGCTTTTGCATGGCATCCATCTTCCTAATGCAGCATCCTCAAATTTCTTACGTGGCTTTTTCAAGTCACTTTGACGTACTGATCATGGCCGACTCAGCCAAAGTAAAGCACAGTATCAAAGGTATCGTTTAGGAAATATCATTTGAAATACATCTTCCAAAATGAAATTATCGTTGCCATTAGGAAAAAATGAGTATGCATTATCGCATAAAACTATACCCCTTCCCGTATTCCTAGTAGCTTTCCTACATATATTCCCCGTTTCCCGAAAGTAGCACAATTTAGAGCATCATAAATCAGTCGTAAAGATTTTAACTTTCACTATGTCATACGTACATACCTAAATAGATTTGAGGAGGACCCCAAAGAAACCCTATTTATTTAAAATATGATGCTACTCAATGAATATAACTGTCTGCTAGGGGTAATGATTTCTACTGCAACCATTCAGCTGAATTCCAAAACTATACAAATTTATGTATTAACTACACATATAAGAAAATGTATTAATGGTCATAATGTGCTCTAAAAGTATTTTTGGAATGTGTGTGGACGATCACTTGACTAGATTTTTATGAAGGTGGGTAAGCATACTGCGACACTAGGAGGCAAACGAAAATATCATGATACGACAAAAAATACAATACGGACTGATTTTGAGTATGCTTTCACCAAAAAAGCAGCATTCATAGATGACATGCTAGTTGTTAGGAGCACAAAGTTCTAAGCTTCGTAGCCTATCAGGATGTTTCCCATTGTTCCCCCCTCTTGTCCTTGGAATGGTTGAAGTGAAGACGAAGAAGAAAATAGCAAGGACGAGGAAAAAAGAAGATACTGGTATGATGATAATCGCACTTCTTTTTCCACTATTTTTCTCTCAAGTTCCAAAACGAGACGCTGTACCTAAATGGTGAAAATAGGAAAAAAGGAAATACATATGGAGAGCTTTCATGCGGTGATGGTGGTTGTGTGGTTGTTGGCGAGTGAGAAGGAATACGGGCAACGAGTACAACACACACACACACACATAAATGAAGCAATGAACATGTACATAATCTGTACGAAACCAAGAATAGCATGAAAGCGAAAGCAAGAAAAGGAGATATATTTTTTCCTGAGATTTATTTGAGCAAAAAGGCAGTCAATAAAGCAACACGAGCATTTTATCTTCTGTCCTCTATCGTAATAGCGTAATCCAGATTTTGTATGCACTTTGATACAACTACTACCACTACCAGCTCATGGAGTAGGGGTTTTGTACCACTTTACTTGTACGGCAGCTTGCTTATATTTATGGTATAGTAAGCAGGCAGTTATCTTTTCATTTTCCATTTTTACAGAATCACATCATTTCTAACGTCTCCATCACTGTAGGATAATGTGGAAAAATGATATAATGCGTAACAAGTAAGCCATTAACAATACTGTCCTTTTTATATCTTTTATCATCATCATCATATCGCATTATGTTTTAAGTAAGTAGGTACATAAGTGTCGTTACTACGTGATATAAAGAAGCACGACATACATAATATCCATCTGTCAAGACAAGAAGCCTTCAAGTTTTGGAACAGGACTTGGCAACAAAGTTTCGAGTATTTACTACACATTTGCCTTGATGGACAATTTTTATGGAAAGTAGGGTTACATACCAGTATTATATACCTATAATAAGAGATTACCACTGCAGAATTAGTATAATATTATAGAAGCTTATATATGTAGTTATAAAAAGCGATTAGGTATATCGTTTCATTCTTGGAAACAGCGTTTTCACGATCACCAATACAGTTTTGGATGTTTGGAGACGTTAATTAGCAGTGAAAAATTGTGACTCTTGTCTGCAAGCTACATCATTATGACACATGGTCATTGTGTAACTTATACTCGTGCCTACATTGTACTTGTTAGCTGATCTCCTCCACAAGGCTGTGTGCAAGGGGAAAGTGAGCCGCTCTCTGAGTGAGATGCTTTCGCAAGTGAGAGACCATGGTACATGATGATGTTTATAGATCTGTGATCTGTGTAATGATTTTATTGGAACAAGGAGGAGAGCAGAATATAGAGTTTTTGAGCAAGTTGTGGTCCTGTTCTTTAGCAGACATGATTAATAGTGTGCTCAGAAGAATAGAAAGCAATCTCATGTTGCCGATGATGATGACTACGATGATGATCACCACGACGGTCATGATTATATTCCAAAAGTACACATGCCAACACAACGCATCATTATTATTTCCACTTATATTGGCTTACGTGCAGCCCTCCAGTATTTGCTTTTATTCTCTCTACAATCGATTATTGCCGGAAAATTTGCTAATGTACATTGAAACTGGAGAGATTCTTTTTGTTGTTTAGCAATGCATGTAGATACCTATATGACGAAATCCTGTGACTAGACCACAAATGAAGCAAACCAAATTTAACCACTCTTTCTCTCTCGTAGAAAATAACTTACCTACACAAAGTCAATATTATTTAGGAGGTACCCGAACGCTCATTTTACACCGTGTCAGTACAGCTTTACACATAAAACGCTCGCTCCTCTTGTAAACCGTTGCCAGATAAACTATTTCATTTGCTCCAGGACATTTGCCCGGATTCAGGCTGCCAGACGAGAGGAGCAGAGAATGAATAGGACCACTATATATAACGCGTTGTATAATGCAAAAACCAAACCACCATCACCACCGGTAATTCTGACCCAACGATAAATTATGCTTCTGTGTAGGTAATCTCCATTCTGGCTCACTGACTTACTGTAGCATAGCCACAAACTACGCGTTTCGCAAGAAGTTCTTAAGCCATATGGTATGATAATAAAAAGGAACAAGCAAAGTTGTTTTTTAGACGTTTTTGAGTGAAACTTGAACAAAGTATATAATAATGCATAACAAGATGAGCACACACACATTATAAGATCAATCGCTGCTACTCTAGTTGATAATGATGACGCTCGTAACCTTCAGATGTCAACGGCGGACTGGCTCTGTGCAGCATACGAAATGCGGTAGGCCAAGCGGATCATAGAATGTCAGACAAACAGTGATTTTCTTTGACATTTTGCACTTTTTATGTGAACTTTTTTTAAGCTCCACGTTGTACCGCAAAGGCAGAAGCATTCTTTTTTTTCTCTTCTGAGTCACCATCACTCAGTCTTCTGGGACATGTAAGAAATAAATTCTCTAGGGAAATGGCGTTTCGTTTGGACATAGTTGGCTGCATAGTTTCTTGTCACACGATATAGGATAGGGAGTGGAAGTGTAAGCGTGTAATACATTCCATTAATCCTTTAGATCCATTAGAACTTCACCGAATATGGCGGGATTCTATAAAGATGTTCTTAAAAAAGTTCTACATATCTATTTCGATTGTTTTCTATAGTAAAAATACATTGGATTCTGCCACAACCGCACCAAAAGAGTGGAAAATATTTTTTTATTAGCGCGTATTATCAAAGAAGATATGAAGTGGGTGTTAATAAAATTAGGGGTTTTAAAACATGTATGAGCATATATTTATCTTCCTTGAATTAATTAATAATACATTACATTTTTTTCATTCAAACGTGTGACCACTACACAGCAGGTGACAATGTGCAAATATTTTCCCCCTTTCGCTGAAGTGTCATCATTTGCATGTCATTCAGTGATTTATTAAACCACTTTCAACTTCACGTCACCTCCCTCTAGCACGCTCCTTTTGTTGTGGCTATTGCCAAAATACCATTGCGTTTATAACAACTCGCGTAGTCTGTTTCCTAGTTCTTCTTCATTAACATTACATGCATATAAGCTGAACCTAGACAATAATAATGATTGTGCCGAGAATTCCCAAAAACATGCACATAATACCCCATCAAGAATGTTTGTTTTTTGGAGAATGCTGTGAAGTTTGATACGCTTCGTCGTGACGATTTTTTTTCTGCATGTTGGTCTTATGGAGGTTGAAACTTTGGAGGAAGATTCATATGCAAAAAAATCAATTATATAAGAAGAGGGTACATAATAAATTAAAGGGCATGCATGACAATGACCATTGAACGGTGGCATGAATAATAAACACTGACGATTGGCTATTGAGAAAAATAGAAGACGAAAAAACACACAAGGGCACATGCATCGTTTCCATGCTAATTTACGAATAATTTAATTACGTTACGCCAATGAAATCAAGATAAAAGTTGCCAGAAAACTACTAGATTGAATTGTTTTAATAAATGGGTATGAAGTGACTAGGAAAACATACCACAGCCCACATATATTTTTGACAGATAGTTTGAATTATGAAAACAAATAAGTCGTTATTATGAGTAACTTAATTACATGCCAGCTATACATTTCAATGTAGCATCATCAGCATTGCCAATGACATCATTCCGTTGGAAGGCATAAATTGCAAGAATTAAGTATGAATTAAAATGCCTCTAAGCTAAACAAATATTTTCATGATATTATTATTACAATTGGAAAGATTAGCATCACTAATCATCGTAAAACCCACTGTTTTCCCAGTGCATATAATAGTCCATAAGAAGAAAAACTCTCAGACAGTTTCTAATTACAGAAGTAAGTGTTAGTACGCTTTGTATTCTAGTTTCTCTCTTCAAACAAGAGCATCTCCTCATAGGGTCATGTGCGTGTTCAGATTGTCTACTCGCTATTGTAATATTTAATACTTTAAATAAATAATGTCCACAGCAAAGGAGTGTCTTTTGTTGCATCACAATCAAGCTTTTAATTTATAATTATTGGACATTCTATTTTCTGAGCGTTTCCTTAATTATAAACAACGTTATTGCAGTTATTGCTTTGCATCTCTTCATGTTCCATGAAATTTATAGTTGAGATGTAGCCATGTCGATAATACTTTGTACACAAATCCGCTAAATGAACCATCCCCCTTTCCTCCAAATTCCATTATTTTGATCGTCCACTCAAACATTAATGATTTTGTTGTGTTTGAATGTAGGAAGAAGACGATAAAAGCTTCTGCCATATAACCAACTGAATATGACAAAAATGGAAGATAAAGTAGCAATAAAAGAGATTAAAGAGTAAAGAATATTGGAGAAGCCCAACCAAACAAAACATTAACATAAAAGTCGAAAGGGACGACACAAGCAACAAATAACAATGCCAGCAAATCACTTTGATGTTCTTTGCTGAACGCTACTTCGCCAGCACACAAAAAACTCTGTAGATTAAATGATGCATTTTGCTTTTGAACATGGCCATATACATTCAAGCATTCATCAAAACTTGTACGCTCCAGCAGCAGTAGTAGTAATAAAAGCTAAGAGAACAGGATGTCTTTGTGAAGCAAGAGTTAAGCATATTTACTTACTTACCTACCTATTTACATTATAAAACGGAGCAAGCATACCGCACACTTTGCTGAGCGAGACACTCATAAGATCTCCATTGTTAAAAAATGTCGAAAGCAGAAGAAGTTCTCAAGAAATGAAGGAAAAGCCGAAAGGCATTTTGTGGTGAATGGTGCAAGACAGCACAAACAGTCTATCGGTCAAAGAATTTAATACTTCTATTTACACACGCTCAAAAGAAAAGCTAGCCAGGAGGACAAAACATGCTTTGGTGGTTCGCTAACACCCACGATTCATCCGGTTCAAGATAATTTTTTTCTCTTAATGCCCAATCACAATCCTGTGCACAGGGGCTGCGGAACCGTAGGGTTTGTGGGGTACGAGTACCCCACAGGTAATTTCAAGTGGGGTACAATAGTATCTTTTACCCCACAGGAATTTTGGGGAAAACAGGGCAATTTTACAAAAAAACATTAACGAAATAACAAAGTAAAATGTTAAAATAAGTATATCAGCAACGCCGTTGTGTTTTTTGCAATCCCAAGGATTGCACATAAAATTTACTTGCTACTACTTGCAATTGAGAAAGCAATGCACATATACCCTCTCAAATCAGTCAAGGATAGCACTTGATCAGTCTGGATCACAGTACAAGAACTAATGAATAAACGTGTACATAGTTCCTGCCGTCATTATTCATGTTAGTCACCAGTGAATAATTACACTCCATCATCAGTTCTAATTTACTGTGTTAAAAACCTGAACTCATCATGAGAAGAGCTGGAACCCCTGCTGCAGTGACCTTGGTAGAGTGGTTAAAACGAAGGAAAACAGACAGTTCTACGGACCAAAATTTAAACTCGGAATCTGAAAAAGAAAGCAATGGAGGTGAAAGTGAAGATTGTGCTGAAGATACATCGAATGTTGTCCAAGGTAAATCAATTTGTTTGTGCCCACTCACTGTCGTCATTCTTGTGAAACTATTGCCATTCATTAAATTAAATGCATCGTTAAAATGCATGCTGATTTTTATTTGTGGAAATACAGATAAGCCGTTGAAGATTCAACCTGAACAGTCTAGTGGCATGGGTACATTGATAGGAAGTGCGTCACACAACTCGCTAGGTCTTATTCCTTATCAACCAAGAAACAATCTTCCACCCCCATGGATTTGGAACGACAGGCCAGTCAACTTTCAACCAAAATACTACGACAGGTACTGGTGGCTTCATTACATCCCAGAAAAGAAGGGCATGTTTTGTATTGTGTGCATGACTGCTCTTCAAAGGAAACTTCTTTCACCTTCCACAAAGACCGAACCGGCATTTACCGAAGATGGGTTTAAAAACTGGCGGAAATCAAATGAGCGTTTCAAGATTCATCAACAAGGTCAGCAACACTTGGAGGCAATGACAAAGTTGACGAACGAAAAGAAAAACAACATAGCAAGCTGTATGAAAGATGCAAGCACGAAGGCTTTGGAACAGAACCGCATGGCATTACGCGCAATCGTATCATCCCTTAAGTACCTAGCGAAGCGTGGTCTACCGATTCAGGGCCATAATGACAACGATGGCAACTTTATTGAGCTGCTGCAGCTGCGTTCAGTGGAAATCAAAGAGATTGGACCATGGCTTCAGAGATCAAAGCCGTTGACATCACATGAGATTCGTAATGAAATTATTGACATTATGGCTACTATGGTGTTGCGAAGGCTGGTTCAGGATGTAAAAGCTGCTGGAATCTATAGTATAATAGTGGATGAAACCACGGATGTTTCGACTAAAGAACAGATGAGTATCACCCTAAGATTTGTGGACAAAGACTTAAATGCTGTCGAAAACTTTATGGGGTTATATGAGATGGACTCCACCAGTGGGGAAGCCCTTACTATGGCCATTTTGGATGTGCTTAAAAGATTTGACTTACCGGTAACCTCAATGCGTGGGCAGTGTTTTGACGGAGCCGCTAATATGAGTGGTAAATTCCGAGGAGTCCAATCTAGAATCCGCGAATACGAGCCTCGTGCAGTCTATATTCATTGTTTTAGTCATAGCCTTAATTTGGCCCTCCAAGATTGTGTTCGAGGAGTTCCACTAATGAGAGATGTTCTACACTACGTCAATGATACGTCAGTACTAATTGGTAGATCTGCAAAAAGGTTCATTAATCCACAATTTTATCTGCACATTGACAGTATTTTGGGATTTCAATTTTTTTTAAATTAAATCGAAACCATTTATTTGCTCGCAGGTTGAAAATGTTCGAAGATATTGCGCATGGTCTAGAAATGGAAAATCTTCGTAATCTGAAGACACTATGCCCTACCCGTTGGTGCGTTCGTGTAAAATCTTTGAGTGTGTTGCTGGAGGACTACCATGCTGTGTTGCTTACTCTCCAGGAACTAAAATATTCAAAGGACGCTTGCAGTGCGACTGCCTCAGGACTCCTACGACATTTGGAATCATTTGAAACTCTATTTGGAGTCACACTGCTACTCAAGTTCTTCACGCCATGTGAAAACCTGGCTCTCCTACTTCAGACAAAATCTGTTACTTTATCTGGATCTGTTGCTGCAGCTGAACTTCTTGTTTCCAATTTGGAATCACTGCGACACCGCAATGAGTTCGAACGAATCTACAACAAGGTTAAAGTTAAAGCTGAAGAGTATGAATTAGAGCCTCCAGTGTTACCAAGAGTTCGAAAGATTCCTTCAAAGTATAAAGATGTTTTGACCAAAAGAACGGAAGTGTCTTCAGTGGAAGAAAAACTTTCGATCATCTACAATGAGACACTGGATAACCTGATTCAAGAAATCAAGGCACGGTTCAATCAGGAGAGCTTGTCGGAGTACATGCTTCTGGAAAAGCTATTATCAGATGAAAATGCGATTGATGACACAACCACGAAGGATATTTTGGAAAGGCACGAAATCGACTATTTTCAGCTTAAAATTCAGCTTCAGATGTTCCGAGGATCAGCAAAGGACACTTCGTCTGTACAGGCATGCATCGAGTCGTTTCGTATTCTTCATGGGGATGTTCAAACCATGCTTCATCATGTTAGAAAATTGCTTACTTTGTTAATTGTTATTCCGTCTTCAACTGCGACTGCAGAAAGATCATTTTCATTGCTCAGACGAGTTAAAACGTACCTACGATCTACAATGACCCAAGCAAGATTGAACAATTTATGTATTCTTCACACTCATCAAGAATTGGTAAGTGAAATCGATGACGAAGCTGTAATGAAGGAGTTCATTGGAAGAAACAACTATCGGATATCCCAGTTCGGATGTGTATAATTTTTGTTCTGAAAGACTCATGTTTGCTTATCAATAAATTATAAAACTGAAAAAGTCATAATGTTTATTTTAATTGTATGATAGCAATATTGCATCTCATCATGTACATATACATATCATGTTGAAGTGAAGCTGTACCCCACACAAAAAAATACGTTCCGCAGCGCCTGCCTGTGCACAACTAAAAACGAAGATAAGATACTAGGCTGTATCTCTATACAATTCTTGTATATAATCAGAGTATTTTCTCTCCTAGACAGACCAAATGAAATGAAACAATGGAGGGATTCGTGAGGATGAGACACGATGTGAGCCCATTCAAACGCATGTTCTTTTCATCGAAATTGTGACCTGAGATGGGTGTATTATCTGTCTGAGCTGGCTTGTGTGTGTGTTTGAAAGTGAAACCATTCCCAAGGAGAATGATAGATTTACAAGTATTGTTCGTGTTTGTCTGGCAATATAAATGGAACAAAGGACGTTGCTGCACCTTGCCTGGTGTGCAAGTGTGCAGAAGAAAATGGAGTAAGAAGATTCCTCGATGCTGTCTTCATAAAATGTCGCTTCAAAGTACTGGGAGGTTGTCAAGTGTACTTCCAAACATGGGTTAATTACACAGGTTTTGATACTGCAGGGGTCTTGGTCTCCTATCCTCCTTGTCAGATTAATAATAGGCTACTAATTAGAGGCGCATGTGCCCTACCTACCTTAGCATTTAATAGACAAGCTCTGCAACGATATTATGATTGCGACATTGAGTTTTGATTTGGGAGTATCTGCTCAACTACACTGTTGAATTTCAACGTTCGAAATGTGTCACAACTGAAATGAATATTTTTATATTTCCTATCATTTTTTAGTCTAGCATAGCAATGTTCAAAATATATAAGAAGAGGAGTAATTAATGCAATTAATCTGATGCCAGCATTAATTTACAAGATAGGCGTTTTCTTTCTACTCGTCATAAACCAAACTTATTTCCAAGATTCTTTTGCTAACATTCCTGTCATGGTTTTCATTTCCAAATGAAGATATAGTTTCAAAATCAAACAAGCAAGTGTCAAGTGTAATTGATTGCCACTTTTTATTTCATGATGTCACTGGCAGCCAGCAAAATGCTTCTTGCTAATTTTTTGCTTGCTTGCTCAAACGCGACGTATATGGAAACAAGAATAATGTAATTCCATTACGCATCTATTACTTCAATTATATCGGCAAAGTTATCTTGTCTTAATCAATCCTGTTTTGTAAGCATTTTAAATCTTTTTTAATCTTCTATTCCCCAAACAGTGATCCAAAAACGATTAGACGCTCTAGTCATTAGAATTAGACAAGGATAATGCAAGATCTATGTCGACTATGTCGAGTGATGAACTCATTCGAATATACTGAGACAGACGACTTTTTGAAATTATTTATTTAATTAATAAAGTAGAATAGTTGTCGTTGTTAATTCTAAACTGACCTTAAGAGTAAATGAAATAATCCTAATATGACATGGTTCAAAGGGGCATGCATATGCGAAAAAACGTTGCTTCTAAATAGACGTGATCTATTCTTTCATGACATAATTTTATTATGACAAGTCTTATATAGAAACTAAATTATGTACTGGGTAACATTGGAAGGGTATCCTTTACTACGCAAAACTGAGTAATCTTGCATTAGTTCTTTATAAAAAAAATGGTTAAGTCTTTACCCTCAGGTGTTACATAACAAATTTGCGTAGCTACAAAAGTAGTCAAAATATAGTCATTAATTTACAAGAGTAGTTGCTCCCCTTTGATTTTCATCAAAAGATGGAAAAACGCCGACGAGCAGACACCATGATATACATCATACAAACAGCTAATAAATTCATTTTAGGACATTAAAGAATATTATCCAAACATTATAATATTGCAGTGAGTAATAAACCAAACTTATTGGCATGTTTTGAGGATGAGCAAAGTCAAAAGTGATGATGATGACGATGATGTATGCAAAATCCCCTCAGAGGAATGAATGGATGATGTGTACCAGGTAATGTTTATGTGTAGTCATTTTACCTTCTTTGTACCACAATCACAATAATTACGATGATGGATAATCATTAAAAGGATACAAATGGAGTCAACGAGATCATTCATTTCGACGCCATGATGATCATCGTGATTATGAACATGATGAAATTGATGATGCAAGTGTTTTTTTTGGATGCGTGTGTGATAATAGCTATATGCGTTTATTACTTATTACAATCTGATTTATACAACAATGTCAACAGTTGTTGGAGATTTTGGATGAGCAGAGGGGCGCAACGGTGTCTACAAAGCCAACAAGTTATCGTAGAGCCGATCCCACAATAATGAAAGATTCCCTCACTGGCCGGGGCTAGCAAGGTGCACGCTTTATCTAAAGTCTATTTAACGATCCCCGTACAGTTTGCCTTTTCTGTAGGAAAACATGATCTTGGGGTCGTCGATGGCCTTTGTTCTCTCCTAACGAACAAAAAGTTTTAAGCCCAGATGCATGATGGGACGATACTTTTCTCATAAAGCACACATGACCACTATCTTTGTTCTAACATTTTACACTGAAAAATTTCATCTCTTCTTTGCTGGACCGTCAAATATAAAAAAAAATCTGAAATCACCTTATGGGATAGACACACGACAAGATAGCGAAAATATTTTCTGTAAAAATAGTTATTTTTTCGTGCCGATGTGGTATATCCGTTGCCGTAAACGGTGTGATGTGATATGTTTAGTGTAATTAATGTATATGTTTGAAGTTACTTGCAATTTACGCAGTCACATGCCATAAATAAAAGTAAATTAATGCTAGAGATGAATATATGATGAAAGTAATATGATAAAAGGATAAGGAGGTAGTTCTCATAAATCAACACTGTTGGATGCTCTTCAAGTCAACAGCGTTCTTCTTTGAAGGCACCCTGTCCTGTCATATTAATGTGTTGTCCAAGAAGTGGCCTTCAGTCAAACCAAATACGGACTACGTGACGATATACGGCGCTTAGAATTTATTGCTAATAAAATATGCGCTAGGTGAACCGGGTTTTGGTCTCTGTTGCTTGCATTTATGAGAGAATAAGTACCGTTAAAAGACTGGTGATCAACGGCAACAATAACTTGCAAATTTTAAATAGAAAATGGTAGATTTTTAACACATAAAAGTTTCAACTTTGCACGTCTTGTGAGTATCATTCGAATTCATTTATTCTATTGCACGGTTTTCATAACAACGCTGTGATAAAAAAACGAATCATTTGAGTCGCATTACCTAAATCCATAAACATAGTGTTATTGGGGTGTAATACATGCATGTAATCGGAATATAATTGCAAAAATTAGTGAAGTACACGTATTTATATGAGTATGCAATCATCTTTAGAGATTTGCACGTACGCCGATAACATTATAGATGGGCTTTATAATGGCAGATTGCACCTAATGCATTGTATAAGCGATTAAAGATGATACCCAAAATGCTAATGAATATTAAGAGTTTTTGACGACGACGAAAATACTATTACTGCTGCTCCCATAAAAAATAATTTATATGCCTACATATATGCAGTTTGACGATGAGGTGCTTTTTAATTATGTGTGCAACGACAATAACAGCTACCAGTGCTACACTAGTTTTGGAAACTAATGGCATACTAATTTCTGAATGGTTTAGTGCTCTTTGACAAACATTTACCGCTAGATCAGAGATGCATAAGCAAAGATTTTACAAGTAAAACTAAGCGTGTGCAGATTAAACATTATTCAGTAATCTAGAGACCTAATGCTTACTGTTACTTCAAGTCTCTAGTCATATCTCCATCAGTCCCTCTAATTGTAAAACATTACACATTCACATAAAACACTCGTTAGACGTGGCAGCGTCAACTGCATTTATGTGATACAAATTTAACGTCATGTCTAATAGTGATGATGCTTAGGTATGTCAATTAATTTCTTATGCATCTTTAATTCATATTGTATTTGCGTTCATTATGCCTGGATACAAAAGTTTTTCGTAGAAATCATGTCTCAACTCAACTCCACAAGAGTGCTGGGTAAGGGCTTGCAAGAAGGCATTTTCTGACGACATTGACTGCAGTCCTACTAATGGCGAATTTGTAATGCAAATGGAATCAAGGTAGCATCATTTAATTAGTCTTTCATAACAAGCATAATGACAAAAGCACGACGCGTCAACGATTCAGTGGAAGATGCTTTCAAATGCTAACGATTCAATGCACAATCATGTAAAGAAAAAAACTGATTATCATAAGAAAATTAATAAATGTATATGATGATGACCACGACACAATCCAAAAAGAAAGTCACACACAAATCTCATTTAACGAGATATTATTAAAGGAGACACGTAAGGCGAGACCAACAGGAAAGGTGACAGGGTCACCAATAAACATACCAAAAAACTGCTTGTTGACAGTAGTCACTGGCAGTAACTTTTACTTATGTCTGACCATTTTAATTATTATTGTTTTGAAATGCGTGGCTTTGTCAGAATGGCAATAGTATTTGGTAACCAAACCAGTAATATCAATGTGTGCAAATCACTCATCGTCAGATTTGTGCGTGGTTGTTGTGTAAGTAGTTGCATGCAATTAAACGATTTCCCCTTCATTAATACCTTGACGGAAGTTTGATTTATAAAATGGCAATAGAGATTTATTATGGTTCCATAAAATTTGCAGCTTTTAAGTAAGTTAAAGTAGTGGCGCAATTGCATCTGTAACCAACCAGCTAGCTACTGATATGAGACTAAATTGTAAATATTTAAAGTCTAAATGGTGACTATTTTTTAATTGTGAATAGTAGAAATGCATACAGTGTGGAAGAAGCCCTTACAATGTGAGGCAATTTAGTAATATTCAATAAATAAATTCACATCAATATTGGAAATCACTTGTAAAGTAAGAAACGTCATTTTGATTTTTGACTGTATCTTCATCTTAGCTTTCTACAAAAAAACGAGACTAGAGTTCTTTTTTCTGCAGTTTTCAAAGAAAAATATTTTGTGTTCATTCATGTCTGTCTGCGTGTTATTCTGCGGTTGATAAATGCTACAAGTAAGTGACGGTGCAATTCAATCCCAGGTAATCGATGCTGATAGATTATAGGATAATGATGATGCTGATCTTGAGGAACATCAAGATTTACGTGCGATACCTAGCTAATAAACGACTACAAGCCATGAAGATAGGACAGCTGAAAATGCTGAAAAACTAATACTACCGCATTATCAGTTTATCGCACAATTAAGAAGTATGCATGCTGCGTGTACGACCATACAAAAAAATGCAGTCCTTTTTTATGTCCTATTATCATAATAATCGCCATCACTCTTGATTTTAAAATCATCGTAGTCACACATCAACACAATCAACATAGAGATTTTTTAGCAACATCATGAATCAGCAGGTGCACAGTCGAGAAATGGCAAGAGTGCAACATGTATTTAAAATGCAAAGGGAGTACAGAGAATAACACATTGAAAGATTTTAAAGGAATCCTCTCACTATTATTGAAGAATTTCTGACAGTTTGTTTAACTTTAAGGATGACACTACATACATAACAATGCATGTAGTGCATTGTGATTAATGAGGCCGCTGGCCGTGTTCATTGAGTAATTACCAAATTTTAGCGAAACCCTGCCATTTCATTTTTTTTGGGATGTATGCATGAGCTGAATGCGGAGGAAAGCTGGTTGCCTTTTTTTGCGTAACATTTGATAGGGTATATTTAATATTGGCAATGAATCATACAGGATTCTTCAATATCATATGTATCACGAATATCTGATGCATATTGGCTTAGTTGTTACTATTTTCCAAAAAAAACTAAAAAAAATGCATTCTATATGCACAACCAACATTAGATTATTATCGTCTTCACAACTCGTCAACCCTTCCTCTACCTCACCTACCCTGTCATAATTCATAAACTGATATTTTATGGTAAATAAAGCAAACCTTGCTACTTCATGTCAGAATTTCGTGTGTTCTTCACCAAAAACATTGAAAATTGCAAGTAGTGCATAGATATTTCTTGCAGGTTGTTGATTTTGTGTGGACTTATTTTTTATAAGGTCAAAGTGAGACGCCAAAGATAACATGAGCATATACAGTGATATGATACGATACGACGCACAGGCAATGAAGACGAAAGTGATGTAATGATTTTTCTAAAAAGATTTAAATTCATGTGCATAGACAACATGTACGTGCTAAAATATCAAAAAAAAAATTATCATTATTGAGCTGACAATTGAAGCACAATATAGAATGGCGCAGCATTGAGGAAAGAACGTCGTTTTGGAGTTTTTATATTGCAGTAGAGCGTAAGTATGGTGTGCTCATCTTCTAAAAAAGTGACAAGTTATTATGCACATTTTTTATGCGCTTAATTGGAATTTTAGAGGGCCCTTTCAGGTTAGTTAATGAATTGCTTCACGAATTTATGGAATAAAGAAATTATAAGTGTGTCTTATCATTTTTATTATTCTGCGAAGAGCACCACCATTCGTAACAAAACATGTTTATCATGCTATTATTATATTAATATATGGTCAGGGGCTAAAAGGACTAAAGGTATGCACGATCAGTTTGGGTAAAGCAAATTTATTAGTCCGTCATCCTTTGTTGGTGTAAAAACCGTGTGGTTTGTGTGCATTGAAGAAAGATATTCATTACAAATTCTTTGTCCATCCCCTCCCCCATTTTACGATTAGCACATGACAAAGTAATCATTTTATTAGCAAACCACAAAAGAATATTATGAGTTAAGTGAACAGTCCCATCAAATTAAAGTAATAAAATTTACTTGAAGACGGAAATTCTATCCATATTTAGTTATACACAATTAAAAATTGTGGATCACAATGAAAAGAAACTGTGTAAAATATGACAAAGCCTAATTGCAGAGTAAATATCTTCCCCTACCATTATTATGCCCGATGAATATATTCCACTCAAAAAAAAAGAAAACTATTCATTCAATGCATTCATTTTACATGTTAGGTATGTTGAAAATTGTTTCACGTCACTTTCGCCCTCACAACAGTAATAATTTGCAATATCAATGATCTGGCCACTTTCGGACTTCCGGAGCGTTTTTCATAAATCAAATATTGCAACTATCGTAAGTGGCAGTTATCTGTTTCGATGACGCAATGACATTTTTATCCTGTAGCGATTTTGTAGACATGAACAAATGACATGAAGCACTGGTGAAATTCGCATCGTCTATTTGCATAATATTATAATAATTATTCATCCTCCTATAATTACTACGTAATACCTACTTCAACTGATTTGCAAAAGGAATGGCTTACATAGATACATTTTGTGAACACATATATTGTTATTAGTGAGGAGAGGTAAAGAGTTTGCAAGCCATTTTAAGCAAACATTTACGTCGTCGGAGCGGAGACCGGAATAAGTGTTCTTCACAGCTACTGTTTACAAAATCAAGCAGACAATAACTATAATATTATGTGCTTGAAATAACTTTGCAACTGTTTTTACTCACATCACTTGACAATATTTGAGCATATTTTATGCGGCGCAAGTGAAGGTGGCTTCTTCCAAAGATTGCATAATCTTGACGATTCTTTGGCTAGATAATAATAAATAATACCTTGAGAGCCACTATGTTGGAGGCTTTTTATTGCGTTTTGTCTATGATAGCGTAGAATAGAGATTCGAAATATTTGTATGAGATTTTGGCATTAGGCTTCATACTTGGAACGGTACAACCTTTTTCTATTATCGGTATCGCACATTCTATAATTAAATGTAGTATGATTATTAGTAGATTCTCTCAGAGGAAATGATAACTATGTCAAGATTCTTGATGTCAGCGTAAACATTTTTTCAGGGGGAATGTGATAGGTAATAATTATTGGAATGTACTGACAAGCAAAGTAAAGTGAGAGTGGTGGTGAGAGAACGTAGTCATTTGACAATACGAAAAGCCAGAAAAGGAAGAGAGGAACACCTTTTAATAAGCTGTCAGATAAGATGAAGCTGTCTCAATTGTTCAAAATTAGAACCCCAGTAATATGGCTATCTTAACATCCACGGCGGGAAACTGTGAATATGAGTACCTACCCGATGTTATTATGTGCTTATGTGTACAATGACTGTACTGAAAATCATGTAAGTAGCAGCCATCTATCCATGTATGAGAGGTTATACTTGCCATTAATCTTATCGTTTTCATCATCTCTTTCTAACGATCTCAAGAAAATGTACTCATCGATAGTCGACCTCCCCACTGATGGGAGCGTTTGATATGATTTCTGATAGCGTACGATGCCTCCCTCTCATTGATGCAGTTTTAATATGGCTGTTAGATAACTCAATGTTTCGTAGAAATAACAATGATGATCTGCATCGATTGTCAATAATATTCGTACGATGAATCACACAAGTGTATGCATCATCAAATATTTTACATTTATGAATGTGGAATACCGTAAGCACATTTGATTACAAACAATGAATTCACCTTTTAACTGCCCTGTTAAGCCACCTTCATTACTCTCGGAATGGTCATATCAAAATGCAAATGGTCTGTTTTGTATACTAACTTTGGACATAACATTACCTACTCGTTCAAATTGATTTTCTTAGATTACATTTCGGGTTTCTACATCCGTTTCTTCTTTCTCTCTGATCATCTATTGACGTGACTTGAGGAATACCACTGTTCTACTTTTGCATCAGTCAATGATGCAGTGCTCTACATTTTAAAATTCATAGGGAGAAAAACATAATTCTGCAGCAATAGCAACTGTACCTGAAGTAAAAAATTTAACCGCTTTAGTTTGGTGTTGGTCATTTGATGTGACAATCTAAAATAGGTGGATGCGATACAGTTGTTATTACGATCGCGTAAAACACAAAATATTACCGAACAATTTCCTAACATTTATAAAATCTCAGATGAAGCAAGAAAATACGCTTGCAAATTTGATTCCACCACCACATTTGTTTAGAAAATCATCGCAAATGATGGAGACTTTAAAACTTTAAGTCGCGTTTCAAATAATATAAACTGCAATATGATATCATATTACATAATTGTGTAATCAGATATTTCAAAGTAACTGTTTGCCGACGCAAATCCCATAATGGTCTCGTAATGATTGCTATCTTTGACAAATCTTAAATATTATTTACAACGACAAGTTGCCTTGAATCTGTAAAGGACACGCAACTTTCTTTCCTTATTTTACTGTCAAAACATTAGATTAATTACCCCCAACAATCGCAAGTGTTTCTAGCATTATCGTTTGCATTGCACAGTGCACACCGTGCTTAAAAAAGTAAAATAAAAAACGCTGAGAATTTCAAAGGATGCGACTTCTTGTGACTGTTCAAATGTAGTGATCAACCTACAACCAGCATGTTCATGGTCATCTCTCTGCAGTCCCTAATCGAATAATCCTCAGTGAATGGTGAGGCTTTTTGTCAATACGCAAAATACTTGAAAATTTACAAAGACTTCCAGCACTTGTACATCAACGAGTAATTACGTGTATTTCATCTTTGTCAAGAAGAAAAAAATGACAACACTATCTTCATGAAAGGCAAAAGCAATAATTGCAATGGTGTGGTTGCGTTGGCTAGTGAGCATTTTTGAAATGTTTTATTTCTACCCACAAAAGAGTTACAAAAACGTAACAACAAAACACACATTCGTAACAACGCTAGCGGCGAAAATGAGCATAATACATTAAATAATAATAATAATAATGTATAAATAATACACACTTGCAGTTGTACATTTCGCTAATTGCGATGATTGCTACTTGGCCATCATTCATTCACTCACATTCAGCAAAAATTTAAGTCTTGAATTATAATTCAACAATCCAAAAATTTGTTGTCACTCTTCTCATCTCTCATGGCTTTTCTTCATGTGCTACCTTCACCATTCTCTTTGAAACTGTGTTGTTAAACGCGTTGCGTAGAGCAAATTTTAATAGCTATGTAATATGCGTGCCAGCGTGGAGGTATGCAGAGATACTTATTTGAACACACAAAAAACGCAAACAAATTGATTGCTCAATTTGGTTTCTATCGTAATGAAACACGAGGGAGAGAGACAAAGTTTTGCAGTGACAAGCAGTAAGGCGGAGCTGAAATTACTTTTCTACAAATCCTTCACTTTATGTGATCACGAAGAGTTACCATAGCAAAGCCAGTGACACCAAAACGCAAAATGATGGGTTTGATAGGCATAACAACGGGCCAAACCAAACCACAGTTACTCAAACGACGACATAAGTGGCAGCTTCAATCGAACAAAATTTAATAAAAAAATATATCTATGCACGTATTAGCCACGTCTCGCTTCGTAATTTGCGTCCTGAAGCTAAAAAATCTCAATCCTCATTTTAAAATCAGTTTAATAACACAAAAGTGATCAGATTAGAATGCATCAGAGCAAAAATTATTTACTTCTCGTCGCAATCATAGTTTTGAATTTACGTCGAATGTGGTTGATTTTTTTATACCTGCTGCAACACATTTTCAAATGAAGGATCTTTTATGTCTGTACTTTTTTTACAGTCCCCTTGACCTATTGTCTGTATGCATACATGCATGTACTCATCATCCACGCTCATCATTTTGCTTAAAGTAAACTGTGAAGATTCTAAAAATATTCATGTATCCAATGGCAGCCAAGATAAGCATCAAATCAAATCAACCTGACTCTCCTCTATTCAATCTGCAAATAGCCACTGCCATTCAACACGGTCGACCGCTCATTGTGCATTGTCAGGAATGGGTCATCATCACCATCATCGAATCAAATCACCATTCGTTCAACCAACTCTATTTGGTATGCGTTAACAAGCTTGATATAAGGACGGAACAAAGCGGATCGGAGATTTCTAGATGGATAGGCAGACAGACTGGCACATTGTAACTCATTTGAAAATAATCAGTATTTTGCAGGAACAGCAAATATTCTAGCTCTGTGGTTGATACAAACACAAAAACCACTCATCCACAAATTTGGATGTCTTCGAATCAATCAATCAATCGACAAACCAATAGTGCTTTAAGAAAGGTGTTTTGCAAAGCTGATTCTGAACTTTTGAAAAGAAACAGCAATTGAAAACCATCTTACTTTACGAAGGGATTGAACTGCACGATATGCAAACTGTAAATACCGGCTAACGCCTGAACGTGAAATTTAGATAACGTTTTCATGAATAAATCATGAAATTACTCGTATAAATCCGTCACAAAATCGCATCTCAGTTTTATAAATTCGATTTTACTTCCAGAAAAAAAACACGATTTTTATTAAATGCATGCATTATTCTTGTCTGCCCACTGACACGCACTACGCATTATTATACTGCAAAATAAATCTCAACAGAACATTAGGTTTGAACGGACTGCGGAGTGTCTCATCATTATTATTGAGCTCTTGTCAATGCAATTACTGCGTGCAAACAAATAAATGAACGAATTCCGTGACAGGTTGAGTGGAAGAGCTGTATGGGTTTGCAGTTAACTGTTGATTATTATTTGTCTGATTGTCTGGCGCAAGAATTCCCATATTGATCGAAAGATTGCAATCCGACGTTACGTTCCTTTTACGGTAGATGCAACAGTCAACATCACAAATCAAACTGGTTAGGGTTCGGCTGAGCCGAAAGTCGATACGTAGTCATTCACATTAAAGGAGCCACTTACTTTAGGCAGGCATATATACGATTCACATGTAGCAAGCGATAATAAGAGTCATTATTCTTGAACTCCATAAACCTGTCTACTGCAAACTCAAGTCTTCTTGAGGAATCGTAAAGCTGTTATGCAAGCAAAAATTACCAAACAGTAAATAATAACAACTCAAACTATTAGAATTCCAATGTCGTTCATTTGCAAGTATTTATGATGTACGCAAGATTATGAATATTATAATCGAAATCGAATGTGTTTTTATCACCGAATTCACATCTGCAAATAATCATGCATACGTTTAACTGCAAAGACTGAATTATTATGATCGTTGTGGCACATGGGAAATATAAGGGAGACATGAGACATGGTTGATTAATTTTTATAATGCGATGAACCTTTTCATGGTATTCATATTAATAGAAATTGGCTTCTAAAGGGAAAGGAAAAAATTTTCAAAAAACTTCAGACTTTTCGACATCAGACTCCCTGCAATATTCTGAAAAAGTCATGATTCTGAAAAGTGTGTTTTATGTAACTACAAAGTTAATTGATAGGCAGTGTACATCGACATGATACTTTGAGGATCATTAGTAGGATTCCACCATGACAAAAGCATACAATGAGTAGTGTAAAGTTCTTAAACTTCATTCAGGTTTTAGAAGTTTGTGACGTTGAAGAAGTGTCCATGTAGCTGAATAACGTAAGGTAATACCTACAAGAAATGAAATCAAATGCGCGCATAGAGATCGTTAGGTATTACGGTATAAATTCATAATATTGACTTAGTGAAATTTAGCAGGAAATGCTGCTTAGTATATGTATTGCAAAAAAGAAAGATTTGAAAGTTCGTGCCTCGTTCGCAATAATATTTGCATAATCTCTTGAGCAGGTCGTTCATTGTCTCATAACTTTAATACGAATATTATGCACACTTTGAAAGTGGCTGAAATTACTTTCAACTTCTTAAAAACAATATTATTTGTTATTTTTTACCACATCGAAAATTTAAGACGTGAGGAAGATAACGCAATAATGAAAACAGGTGTTGCAAGCAAAAAATCACTACATCTGCATCTGCTGACACGACAGAAGTTGAAAAAGACCGTTCCAGCGGACGGGAGCAGCAACAAGATTTTGTCGGTTACATCATCATTCTATGCCTCTATCTGGCAAAAACTCATTACCAGAAACCTTCGGAGTCTTGTAAAGAAACGAAGCAGGGAAAAAAGATGAAGACAAGGATGTAAAGACAGCAAAAGAAATTACAAGTACAAGACAAACTTCACCTTCTGATTACAGCATACATATATACATGCACAAACAGCACAAGCCCATTCAATGAACATTTTGGATACACTTTTATCATTCATACAATCTTGAAAACCAGATTCCAAAAGGAACCATCGATACACACCTGTCACTTCACCTTCGATTTCTTACAGATTTTTCCTACCAACTTTTCACAATAGGATGACCCAGCACACACAAAAACCCAGCGTAAATCTCGATCTCCTGCTGCACTGCCTGCACTAAGAAGTCTTATTGGCCATCATCATCATCAACCTATCTGTCTGCATACCTGATCCCCCATTAAAAGCATATTATGCATAAATGATCAATTCAGAATCAGAATTACTTATTTTTATTCGTATTTCATGAGGAGTCTGGTGTCAGGAGCAGTGGTGGTGGTGTACACCGTAGTTTTCGTACTTTTAGCTTTTACATCAAGCTTCTCTTCTTAACATTCTTTTTTACGTTTTGTCAGCATGAGTTCATTGTATAAGTTTTTATATAACATTTAAGAACATGCAAAAATATATTTATTGGATTACATACATATGTATATGAAGCACACTAATGGTCGACATTGGTTGCCAATTTTTCTCTGTCTTTTATTCTTTTAACAGCTTCTTAGAGCAAGCTACTGAATGGAGAATGGCATGGAATGCTGTTGTTGTTCATTATGATTATGATAACCATGATGAAGACGAGCCAAAAAAAGGAGAGACTTTAAATTTCTTGATACCTTCACGACCTTCATCACAGTGCCATAATTATCTTTATTATTTTTGCTGCCCACATTGATCGTGTTTTGCTAATAAGCTGATCAACAAAGGAACAGTTTAGTCGAATGAAAAGAAAAATGATTAGTGTATGTAGAAATAGGAGAGCGCATTATTAGAGTGACGAGTGTGGCATGGCGGTAGTGAGTGTGGCAGTAAAGAGATTTCTTTTTGCCAAAGATGCATCATCAAGAGTAACAACTCGAGTCTCTATTTTTACACGTTTTACCAACTACATCAACTCAGACCAGGCAACTATGCATATCCTTTTAAATGGGAACAATATTTTGTAGTTAGGTACACTTGAATTCATTTCACAATTGTCACAGTGCAGGCATCAATAACAATCGCCATATTTGTCTGGCGTGAGCAATAAATGATTTAATTACACAGTCCGTAAAAATCAATATCATTTGACTGCATTTAAAAATAAATACAACAATGAGTGTCTCTCATGGCAAAAGTAAATTGAAACATTATGTAAATGAAATGATTTCTCATTCTCATGCTCAATGTTCCAAATGTAAAGTTTGCCATTGGCTAGATCTAGATATAGAGAGAGTTCTGATGTTCTCTTGTTATTATTCTTTGTGATGCTTTAATATTCACCCGTTATGGATTTTTCACCTTGTATAAACATTTGCAACAAAAATTAAAATAGTAAAAATGCCAAGTGACATCTCTTCAATGAGTTTACTGCCACGACATGCTTTTAGCACAATATCTCTTTTATTAGCTTGTACACTTCATTCATTATCGTCATCATCGTTACCTACAATAAGTTTCATCGCCACCATGGTGACAAAAATGTGCCTAGGCTAAAAAATACCAAGTGCGCGTAGAAAACAAGCTGAAAATTATGCGAATATGTGAATCAGCCGTCACATAAAATAATGACAATAAATCTTGACAAGTCCCCAAGAAACGCTTCGTGTACAGGGATAAGATCTGTGTAAAATTGGCAGTATAATTATTATGATTTGATTGATGCACCAATAAAATTGATAGGATAATGGAGAGTGGGGGAGAACCCGATAGCGAAATGGTAATGACATTACAAGTTATAGATTGCGGGGACTGATAAAGTCACAAAAATTCCTTCCACAGCGGCTGTAAGTGTGACTGAAGTTTATGACTAATTTAAAGTCAAGTGATGACAATAGAAGAGTGAACTCCCCAGTGCATTAAATGCTATTGTGGTGCATTCACATGCAATCAGATTCGAATTAATTGATATCTGTCGGGCGAAATATCAAAGAAAATGTACATGTTTCTCCACGTTTGTAGTCGCACTAGTCGTCGTGATAGGCCATAAAATGAAATCGAGTCCCTGTTTTTTTCTACCATTATATCCACTCGCATTAATGGAAAAATATGCCAAACATCATGAAATTCTGAATTGATACCATACTACCATACCAATCGCTCATAGTTGTCTAGTGTATACCTCAAATTCGTGTGTACAATACGCGTGGGTCGGAAAATAAAAGATGAAAAAGGGTAATGCAATTATAACGAAGATGACAACGTTGCACTGTTGCTGCTGCTGGGATGGTCAATGATTATTTTAGCTGTTATGATTATTACCAAGATGATTTCCACTTATTGCCCAACATAGTATTATTATCATGCAGTTTATTTACGATAATGACAATAAGGAGCAAATCATGATACAAACACCCTAGACTTGACTTTGACAAAGTGCGCATTATCAAAATACAAGCATTTATTTTTTCTTTCAAAACCAAATAGCTATTATGAGATCCAGTTAGAGCCCCTTTGAAAACAAAACAATGGAAAAAACTAGATAGCCTTTTGTCATTGTTACCTTTTAATTTAAAAAATAACTATAAAATGATGGATCCTTGTTATTGATACATAAAATGTATGGAGAATGTTTTCGTTGCATGCACGGTTGTAAATTTGCAGACTGCAACTGCACCGCCCGTCCCTCCGTGTTCGAGATGGAGTAGTGCTCTATATATGGAGTAGTGTGTTGCGGGCGTATAAAATATTTGTGCATGCAAGTGTTCACTTTTAACGATGGAATTCTTTAAAAAAATATTAAATAGAGTCGTTTCGTGTTGTTTATGCACACCAACGAATTATCACAGTAATGAGCAATTAGATCAAAGTGCTTTGGACTGTCAAACCTTGTGTCATAACAATAAACACGGTTGTTTGTGTTTTTATCTTCTATTTACTCCTTGCAATTGCATTAAAAGGAAAAGGAACAACAAGGATAATGTAAATGAACGATAAAGATTATATCATAAGCATATACGAAACAATGGATACCTACCAATTCTTTTGGTGATGGCACTCAATCAGATAAGAATCGGTGGATGCAGAAACGTAGGGGAAATAAAAATGAATAAATGCAGATATAATGCAGGCATAGAAAAGCAAAAACTAATAGCTAGCATTGTAAACCGAATCAAGTTATAAACATTTAAATGGCTCAATATCCTGATATGAGGATTAGTATTCCTATTAACAAATGTGATATCTCTAATCTCGCATCTTGTACTGCTGCTGGGGCAACTAGAAATGGTCATGTTTATGTGACGCTGATACATCTATATTATTGCATTTTAAAATATTACCACGACAACAGACTACTGGTTTCTTGACTTACTGCACATATGCAGCCAGGCATGTGTAATTTCTTTAAAGTCATACCTGTACCTACTCATTTTACTCAATTATGCAATACTACATCACATAATATATCAGTAGTTAGTTGTAAATATTCAAATGGGAATTGATTACTGCTGCTTGCTGATTGCCTCCTTTAAAAAAACTATAGAGCTAACAAACAAAAAATACTGCTTTTCAGTTTGACAGATGCAGAAAGAAGCTTTTTGCTAGGGTGAAAAAGAAATCATGTAATAATGCATCAAATCAAATCATGAATCATCATGATGGAGAGAAGACGCAATGATTCGATGCAGTTTTGCCACGAGCACATTTTCGAACAGAAGTTGATTAAATAAAAGTCAAATGGCAGATAAAAAAGTGCATATATATGTTTGGGCAAGTAGTAGTAGGAATGCAAGTTAATCATGCATGCGTTCTTCTAAGACATACATTCCGAGCATATTATTATGGGCAATCACCTATCTTCAGTAATCTTCTCAACTCGACAGAATATCTACTCGCATTAATAATGATGCTGGTTAGTTGCCCTTATTTTTTACTAGTGAGATGTCAGAAAACATCACCACCACTACCATGTACCATCAACATCTTATCATGTAATAATATCGGAGAAATTTTGCGCTATAAATCTTCAAAATAATGATGTTTTAGTAGGAAGGCACGCATGGTTTTATTTTTGCGCATGACCATACGCTTTTCAATTAATAAGTCAACTTTTTTAACGCCAACCATCACCAAGACGCACACACGTGACCTGTCGACATTGTTGTAACGCTAATCATTAGTTTACATCCTCACTGAACGAAGAGCAGTCGCACAGAATTGATAATGCGATAAACTGCTGACAAACTTCTTTTTATATTTCATGTAAATAAACAAATAATGATGATGGAGTGTTTGATAAACATAATAAATAATGGGATTGAAAGAAGAGGCCCTTTTAATAGACGCATCAATAGCGATTCTCGTGCTCTTAATATTAAATCAAGATGAATTGATCAGTTTGAGAGGAAGGAGAAATGGAGAAAGTCGATAAGCTCTATCTTTGACAAGCGACAAGCAAACTACTCTACTCCACTTTCATATCTAACCACAACAGTAACCATAGTATTGGCACTTTAACCATGACGCATTTAATCACAGCCATAAGCGTGTGTGCGTCGCCACAGCAACGACGCAGAATCTCTTCTTGTCTATTGCACACAGTGGCTTGGCACCGATCACATAGGAATTATTGGCGATTCAGGCATCATCATCCATCTCATCATCACACTATCAATATGAAACATCAGAGTTCATGATGATGCCCAGAAGAAAACACGGCAAAATGCGAGTGTTTCTAAATTTGATTCCTGGTCAATTACTTATGTCTTGGGAAATGGTTGCTGACAGTGACAAGTGCAAATTAGCATTGTTTAAACATGTATGTAAAAGTAGAAACTGATGCATAATATATGGGCAAGAAATGGCGTCATGTGTGCTCGTGAAATCAATCGAAGTGCAATTAATGGATACCGAAAAACAATGGTGAATGTTCATGAATTGTCAATCATTATGAAAGCGTGTATTATTGAACTGACTAAAATAAACCGCCTTTCCTGCTTTTGTCAGTTTGTGGTTTAATGAAGTCAATAAATATTTTGTCACTATCGAAACCTCCCATGCAGAAGCATGCATAATATTATGTGCAATGTGCAACACAGTCCACACACTAGTGTAAAATCATACCAGAAACGTACTAAAGTTTTTATAGAATCGTCAAAGCAGAAATGCATCAAATTTGACACGCTTCGAACAAATAGTTATTATGCGGTTTACATGTATAAAAGAAGTAATCATTACTGTTCAAATATCTTCTTTTACGACTCTAGAGTGACGCCTTCAACTCATGGTTTCTTCATCTTCAATTTGTTCATTTGCATACCAGTTGCGACATTTTTTTTTGCAGCAACGCTAAAGTGTTGATCGCAATAATGTAGCGACAATGTGATGTGATAATTTTAGCAGTCATATTTATAGACACCATACATCGTTCCATTATCTTAATGAATCTCATCATTTCCACCTGCGCACATTTTTATTTTCTGTTGTAAAAAACCTCGTGGTGATGTGATCCCCTCAAGTTTTACTTTTTTCTGTTGTTTTAGATAAGGGGATCCTGTATGGACTAATAATTGCGAAGGAAATGAAGTCAATTACAAAAAAGAATTCCTCAGCAACTGTATTACGTATATTATGCAAATCTTCATCTCTAATTTATGCATTGATAAATAAAAGAAATAATAGAAGTGAGGCATTAAAAGGAACCTCAGAAGCACCGACAAAAGTGATAAGTTAGAGAGTCCTTTAGATCGGTTTATTTATCTTGACGACTTCTTTTTTTGAGAGGAGTTGCTTACCTTGCCCATATATGCGATCCTGCGTCATCGCGTGCTTTATGATGGCTCATGCAAGAGACAGTAAATCGAATTTCTGCTGTTCTCTGTCAGCAGTAGGCAGGTGAAGAGAATTGAATGAGACCTGTTTGTGTGAGGCAAGCGGTTTTATGTAGGAAATGAAAAGTGTCATGTAGTTAGTAACAGCTAACATTTTGTCATTCTTGTGTTAAAAAAATGCTGAATACAGATAAAACTTAATAAGGATTTACCAGATTGATTTTATCATATATCGTGTAGTAATTTCCTTTCTTAGCATTACATTATGTAGTATTAAATGTACAAAACCCAACAATCTCTTTTTTTAGAGATATACACCCCTCAAAATGATAAGATTCCTGACAAAAATGTACGTAGGAATGTAGGAATCCTCATCTTTTCCTTTTTCTCAAAATTATAATCTTCATACCATTTGCTTGGGAAACATAATAATCGCATTAGTGACAAGTCAATTTTTCCTACCTATGTTGCACCCTCACTCACTATCACTGCTCGCATAAGGAAATACCACTATATGAATGATTGGATGGATTCATTGACCATCAGATCTAGAGTATAATATTTATTTATTGTAATTTCTGGATTGATTGAGTCTCTTTGGAGGACAATGAAAGGGTACATTACATTGTTTGAAGTAAATGACAGTTCCAATCCTAAAAACTATATGATGCAATCCACTCTTTGTTTGTATTACGAATAAGTAAGACAAATAGAATAAAAGTACTAATTACTTATTCCTTATTGCAGTAGAATAAGAAACACTATCCTTGTATCGCTTTGTAAAAGGTTTCAATAACGAGTGTAGTAAGTGGCAAGCAGTAAAAATTAATAACTGTTAATAACATTTCTGGTTTGATTATTTTAGCGTACTAACATTTGAATAATCAAGATCAAATAAATAGCTCCGATACGAATGCTAATTTTGTAGATTAATATGAAGTATATGTAATTTCTGCTAATACAATGACGTCAAGATTGATGTGTACACATAGGGTTTTCGAAAACAATAAAAGCAAAGGTATATTATGTGCTTAATGTTTCTACTGTGAGATGTATGCAGGGTAATAAAATGAAATATATGACTAGAGTTGCATTAACAAATTGTCATATCGAATCTTTACAGTTTCTTCCTTTGTTTCTTTCATTCCTGTCCAATTTAAAGTTTTTATCTGGCCGTTCATGCTCTTGATTGAAACTGAATGCAACCGTTGGACCACAATGGCACGGATGGAGTAATTGTACGATTCATTTTAAAAATCGTGACACCTAACAAATCATTAAAATATTAAACTACAGTTATTATGTAACCAATTGTGCGTGTAATGGTGTTTTTTTGCAGTTCAACACGACACAGACGAACCTGCTTTCGGCCCACAAAAAAGGACAGTGTTCAAACAGTGTCTAATTTACGAATACTAATGATTAAATTCACAGAGGCCATTTAATAATTACTTTCATGTGTTTAAAACTGAAAGTCAATCATTGCGTTGCAATCGGCCTGTGTTCTGTGCAGTTGATAAGAAAATACTGTTAGGCTAGCTAGGTGAAGTTATGTGGGGATGGAAGCAGTGCATTTGCCTCATTTTGGTCTGCCGTGTGCACAGAGAAATATCGGCTCCTAAAATGGGCGTGCTTATTTATTACGTGTGTTGTGAGCTGTTTAGGTGAGTGATGCGTTGAATATGTCTTGGGGTATAATGAAGCAATGAAAAATAAATAATAATACGACTGAACTCATCTAACGAAAAAAAGTATAGGAACTTGTTGGCTAGAAAATATTATCTTTTTTTAATCTCCACGCCAAACCAATAACAAGAATTTTAATCGTTATAGACGTTCTTGCTCATGTGGCCAAATATTGAAACTTTTCCATTTATTTGAATAAACCTAATTACAAATATTATGATCATGATCAACCTTGTCCCTGCTTGGGAAGATACACTTTATTATGGTCGTACAGTTAAATTGTTGGTCACAGCTTGTTTTTTATAGCTATTATGAAAATTCCTTTGAATATATATTTATGAAGGATTGTACAATCGGAGGAGAATAGAGGTGTCTATTCATCATCCGAATGATGGAGATGACAGCGTCAAGCCTTTGTTGATTATTGCACTTATTTTTATGCCAAATACAAAGAATAGGCAAGGTAAAAGGTCATAAAATCTAAAGAAATCTTTTTTTGATTTGCAACAATAAACTTCATCATTTTTCCTTTATTATGTAATGGCATTCATAATAATTATTGTAGCATCCCATAAATAAAGCGTTGAGTAGCCACACCACTACCAATCACTGTGTCATTTATTGTTATGTCTTATACATTTGGGTATGAGTTATATGGAAAATAATGATTTGTAAATAGTAGTCAAAATGATCCCAGTAAAAAAAAAATTCAAAGAAACTCTGTTAAGTATCCATTCAACTTCCCTTCTTGTGGTACACATTATTTTCTGCTGAAGAGTTCACACCTGTTGTGGCAGAGCCCAATTACCTCAAACTTCACTCATTGGATCCTATGCTATGATTAAATCTTTCGAATATCAGTTTATACACACCTTCCTTTAGTAAATCACCGCGTACATGATAAAGTATTTACAAATAACACAATAGCATCCTACGCAGACAATTACTTAAAATGACAACCAAGATGGGATACATAGAAAAATTGTAAATTTCCATTTTCGACCTTGGTCTTGTCAAATGGATCAGTCTGCTTTTCATAAATTAAAAAGCTCAGAATACTGTAGTAGAGCCGCAAACTAATAAACTATAAAAATACTAGTGAGTATAGGCGCACACAATACAGCTGCATGATTACCTACTGATTGTAAATGAGAAAAAATTACATCTTTAGTCCTTATGCTTCCATTATTGGCAATCAATTGATGAAGCAAGTTTTTCCGAAAAAATATATATGGTCAAAGCCAGTTATCAACCTCATATCAATTTTCAACAATGATCGTAAAAATGCAAATGCAGCTGCACATCATTTTGAATGGACACATTCTTTACAACTCGTCAAACCAAATCCCAACCAAAATTTTTTATCCAGAGAAGAGTTCTTGCAGATAGGAATGGTATGTTGAGATTTGGACTTCATATTTGCCAAGGTTTTTCAAGCAAACCAATGAACAGACTTTTCTTCTGATAAATGTAAACAGGTTCCTTCCGAATTCCTTAACTTTATGGATCATTATATATCAATACAGAAAAGCAAACGGCCTAATTTTGTGCAAAAGTTTCAATACTGGTCCAGTTTTCTAAAACCTCTGGCTATGCAACACTACAGCACATACTATAGTATTTGATAATAATAGCTAAGATGAAGAGCAAAAGAAATGTTTAAATTACCCCGTGAAGTGATATCCGCTTATTTCTGGCCCGTTGAGCTCCTGAAGGCGTAATTGGTGTTAGGAGAGACAATGAATTAGTTTTTTGAATGAATCTAAAAGATTCACTTCTGTATACACGATTGTCTTCATTTCTCCTGAAAACAAAGTCACACCATTTCCTTGGTAGCACACTTGCCGCAGCGGTCAACTCATTCTTCCATTTTTGAATTTGTTGGTGCCCATTGCTGCTACCTCCACTAGAGTTGTCGGAGGCACGCTTATTTCTATTTGAATTCCTTGTTACTGCAAGACGAACAGGGTTACATGAAGATTTATCGTAGGTTGTACTCAGCGTGTCGAAATCATCGGTGCTTGTAGTGTTGTCTAAGCTGTCTGAAAAGCTTATCTGCGGGTTAGAACGATATTGGTAGCCGTATCTTGTTCCCAAGAATGAACCATTTCCACTTGATCCATAAATTATACCTGGATGGACAAACTCATTGCGATAAGATCCATCATAAAGTTTGTCCTCATCGCTATGATTATTGACCTCTCTTGTCTCTCTATAAATAGCACCATTCGCTGGAGCAATCGGGTACTCGTGGCTTTTTACTTTAGAATGCAGCTTCTTGGCTTTCCCACTTTTAATGAAAATGTTTGTGGTGCTGCTCCGGGCAGGATTCCAGTTCCCATGAATGAAGTTTGGATTCCCATTTGTGGATGCCATTTCGTAAAATTCTCAGAGCCTTCTCAATGAGAAGACTTGAAATGCTGGTATATATTAATCTATAGTTAACACTACCATACCCAACTATAAAAGTGCTACTAACATTTTGAACAGATAGTTATCGCCTTGGTATTACTTTTGCATTTTATTATTTTCATGAAATTACACTCGCAATTTAAGATAAAGCCCATGTTCTCACCCAACAATATTGCCACCTTAGCTTAGGTAGCTCAAATTTTACGTGTGTATAGACATGTAACTATATTAGCAATGAGCACATTTCCACACATCTCCCACAGAATAACTTACAAAAGGTGTGTCTGCATTCTTATAAAAATGCAATGAAAATCAGACACAGAAGCATGTTCATTCTCTCATTGCATGTTTCTTTCTGCAAAAGGAATCTTATCTCTCTGTCAGTAAAGTGTTTCCTTTTCTGCAAATCACAGGTAAAAGTTTATTCCATTCCCACGGTTACCACTACCACTGAGCACGGAGCAAATGACCATCATGCAAAAAAAGCAACTGCCCCCAACTGCAAATCTCTTAAGTTGTCTCTATGTACGTTTTCATTGCAAATTATTAAAATGTTTTCATTAATACATTCAGACAAGTGGATTTACGCAATAAATAAATAAGGTACCGCCAAGAATGTAAGACTGTCCGTATTGTACATTCCTATGACAAACGATGTATACTGAATATTTTGTGTTTTTTGTGAAGCAGAAATATTTGTGACGTTATATGACTTTTCCTTTCATCTGTCTAATCACTCGTGATAATATTGTACCCTTAGCGTTTTTTGATAATTGTCTTACATTTTCAGTAGTTTGCACAGAGCACATTATATATTTTTTTATGACGAATGATGAAGAAAGATAAATAAATCACGACAGGAACGACAACACGCACAAACTCTCTTTTACTGGTATTTACTAAATAAACTGGATTCGATATTTTGAAGTATAAATCATAACTCTTGCATCGTGTGTGTTTGCCAAAACAGTAATGATGATTTTAAAATCGATAATATGCTGACAAGAACATCATATTAGTGAATTGACTTTTTCGCTCCTACTTGTAAAGTCACCTACATGCAGTCATCATCAGCGTCAACAGAGCACTCAGCGCATCTCATGCGAGAAACTTGTGTGACCGCTTGTTCCTTTCCCTATCAAACGATATTGTACGAAACACATCAACACAAATAGAAGGGCCCATTAATGGCCATTGTCACAGGCAATCGAACTTTTTATTATTAGTTGTTGGGGAGAAGTCGCTTTATGAGAATAATAACCGAACTTGTAATAATAATAATGGTAGCACTTGAAAAAAAAAGAGAAAAGCCAGAGTAACATCATTCTTATCGTAATTGGAATATCTGTTTTTATGGCGTTATTGAATTTACTTGACAGGCTGCATGCACACAAAAATAAAATAGAGGCACATGCCAGATTTTAATAATAAAATTGACACAAGATGATAGCCACCGCTATATTTTTGTCATGAGCAATCCCAAGACAAAAGCCACAACAACACAAAGACGCAATCGTGATGGTAGTTGACTTGGAGTGCATGAACGTTGTGATGGCTCAGTAATGCCATTAACTCTTGCTATTACGCCGACAAAAGGTCGTTCAGTCCGTTCATAAATGTCATTGTAAAAAGAGGAGAAATCACTAGTTCGTTTTTAATGAAGCGTAAATAGTAGCGGTAGAGTGTTTGAAACAATTAGATCTGAACTGAGCCAGAAGGGTTTATGTAATAGCTATTCGTCTTTGATGTTCGAAAACTCTGTGGATAAACAACTTCCACCTGAAGTAGTAGAGAGTTTCAAAAATGAAGCACCACAAAAGTTCAACACTTGAGGATCACTTTATAGGCTATGTATTTGAAATTATAACTTTCAAATGGTTAAAATACTGCTAAAACTGTCACATTAAACCGCAGACGGTTACCAAGACAGGTTCCTTTTACACTTGACATGTTACACTAACGTGACATTATTTGATCCATTTTTCATAATTGTACGTTTTTGTTGCACTGAGCTATAAATCTAAATAATGCTTATGCGGAGAAAGCAATGGAAGCGTATATACTCGCATCTAAAAGCACTGATTTTATATGATACGATAAAAGAACTCAAAAGTTTGCAAGAAAAAATAAGTTTTTCATTCAGTTTGTCACTTGTCACCACGTCTATAGTACTTTGATGTTTTTTCCTACAAAGATCGTTTGAGTTCAAATTTAGTTTATGATGAATTCAAAGTAAAACTTTATCCATTGTGTTAATAAGAGGCAGTTCAGAATTGAATTTATGTTGGGCAGTTTAAAACACGAGAAGGGTGAATTCTTAAGTCCGTTTTGGCAAAAACAAGTGATGAGCAAATTATATTTTTCAGGATACAATTAATACACTCGTTGCACCGAATTTCGACTGATATGACAATGGATGCATCTTGGCTTGAGCATTTGCATCGAACAGGAGCATTTTCTAATAAAGTGTCTTTATGATTGAATGCCTATGAAATGAATTAACGCAATGTGAACAAAGGAGTAGCACGCCATGTGAGATGTTGCTTCTAAAATTTGCGTAGAAGCAGTCGTCAGCTCTGGTTTGAAGTCTTTCGACGAAGCTCTTACCAGCGACTGACCACTGATGGTTTTTTGTAGGTGATGTAAATGTGCAAGCACGCAGGACTTCTCGGCCTACAACCAACTAGCAATTGCAACTGCTAGAATATTGCATAGATTGAGATTGAACATATCTTATTGTGTGACAGGTGTATTGGCGGACTATACAGAACCCAAGGATTTTTGAAGCGACTGGTAAGATGGTTTGTGAATAATATTGCAATTCATTGTACAGGCCTCTCGTTACTTTTTCCTTCAGAGAGATTTTTAGCTTCTCACATCAAACTATAAATCATCCAGGTGAATGATGAAGTTTTTAAACGCATGAATCACTATTAATTAAAGGGATTGAACTTGCATTTTTTTAAATCATTCAGAAATAAAGATTATAATAAACAAAATACATTTTAATTCCAGTATAATATTGCGAATTTATTTTATTTACTTTTTGTACGTTCGCAAAGGTTAAAAACGTTAACAATTGAGAGTTCGATTTTTCTTACAAAAAAGGATTAGCTTTGCGTTACCAGCATCAAGTATACTTCATAATTCTATATTATTTTGAAGGCTTCCTGCTGTATTAATTTTTTTTAAAGAGCACATTCAGAACATCCAGAGAATAGCCAACAACTATGATAGCTTTTAACCAACTTTAAAGTTTAAAATTTTTACAACAAACAACCATATATTTTACTAGTTACGCTAGTGCATGGTAAAACGATTTTAACAAGTGGGTTTTCAATTCATAATGTATGCATGAAATAAGCAAATAAAAGTTTAAGTAATACAAAATTACTAATTGATAAGCCAGTTATCCAAATTTTCTAACCGAACTCAATCTCATGAGTTAGTTTTAGTAGCATGTATTACAATACAAATTTAATTCAAGCGTACAAATTCAAAAAAGATTTTCTTGATTATAATAATCTGATCTATAGTGATTGAAAACTCCTAAAATTCCCACGAGCTTAGGGGGGTACTTCTAATAGCAGATCACAGCGTTTTGAAAGTCGGATCAAAATTTCATAATAAAATACCTTAGCGTGACTTTCACTCAGAGTATAATTCACAGTGATCTACTATTAGAAACACTAGCCTTACAAGTTAGCAATGGAACTTATAATACACTATCTTTTATGTGTCATTTTTCGTAAAATACCATAGTGCAATATATTATGTACTACTAGTGTAATTTAATTTTAACGCGTTATTTCACATAACTTAACTTTTTCTACCAGGGAAACTTTTTACAGCACTTGTACAAAAGGTCGACTACAAGGGTTAACAAACTACCAGAAACAGCCGATTTATTTACATCACAATTGTAAAAATAGAAAACCACGACTATTTTCACCCAAGTCAAGGCTACACTGAGCTAACCAGTTGAATCTACTGGAAAACAGTTATCTTTATACACGAAATGTAAAAGTTTTTTTTTTGTATTTACAATGCTGATAATAGTGATATTTTATTAAACTCAGATCTCCACTGATCAGATTTGAATACACTATACATCCTTAAAATGTAGTCGGATGTTTTTCTTTTACAATGAAAACATTCCATATTTGTCACCGTTTTGTGCGCCAATCAAACTACTTCTACTATACTGTTGACTCCAATGTAGTAACAAAAATATTCAACGTTGTGTTTCTACTGACAATAGCTACATTAGCTCAGAATAAGTAATCGGGAATTAATGACTAAATGAATGCCAGTACCGTCTTAGAATTAAAATACTGGATCGATAAAACTAGGATTTATCAGAAAAAAGCTATGACTGGCGAGTGAACCATGATTGCAAGAAAACCTGCCACAAAATTTAACACTCGAAGGAAAACGTCAAATACGAATATAAATGGATACAGTTTTTTTAATTAGTATTAGTAAAGTTTTAACTGTGTTATAATTTTTATAATTGGATTAGGAATACACGTACTAGGGCACAGCTTTTTAATACAAACCCAATAAATAAAGCAATCAATCCCATAGGTTCATAAATTCAAGCATTTCATGTTACCGGAAAACTTAGGGTAGTAGCAGGGCACAAAAAATTCAGTGCGAAATTTCTGTTATAACGTAAGGTAAGGCGTTTTAAACAGTTAGCAACATAAAGATTATGTTTATAAAATAGAATGGTAAACTGACATTAAATAATAATTTCAACAAACAAAAAATAAATACATGGTTTTTATTCTATTTTGCGTTATTGCGACTCGAGTTTCTCTCTTATGTTATGTAAGTCACATATGGGTGATGAATAACAAAGTCAAGAAGGGACCCACAACCCACATTGCGAAGTACGGTCAACGGTGTCAATTCATCTGAATCAGAATATTATTGCTTGATCGAAGTTACGACGGGACATGTTTAACCACAGCTTTGTCCATTATTCTTTATTAGTACGGTCACTTAGATTTGTGAAGTCGTTCAACTTGGATTCAAAATCGAGACTGCTACCACCAATAACAGACTGGAAGGTCAGATCACCCTAAATAAATGAAAAAAACTTTTTCAATAACACAGAACATTTATTTCAATACTTTCATGCATGTACTTAATCCGCAAGATTTCTTACTTCTGACAAAGGTTCATTTGAATTAGTGCGAAGTCCATCATTTCCGTTGAATAAGCTACCCATTGAAAAGTCCATGCCCTTAACGAATAAATTGCAGAAATACATGTTTTAGGAATCCAAAATAATCCAACTTATGAAGTATCGTGTGGGTGCACTTACCTCATTCATAGCACTCCATGCATCCAAAGATGCGAGTGCTAGCTTTTCGGGAGTTTCCATTCCCAACGATGATGATGTATCGTCACCAGATTGCTTTTTGGGTGTTTCATGAAGAGATGGATCCCTAGTATTTTTCCTGCTCGATTCATCAAGGATTCCTGAGAATAAGCAGACGCACACGTTTAAAACATTTCATCAAAATATGTTTTGACTGCAAAGTGAGCTATTCTGAGTTTACCACTTAAGTTAACACTTGAGTTGGAACACTCCAGTTCATCAAATCTCAAGTCATTCGCAATAAACCTGGTTGATTCAGGGATTGATATGTCCATGAAAGATGACAGCGACAAATTGTCCAATGTTTCTTCGAAACCAATAATATTTTTGGAAGGAGACACCTTTTCTGTGGAAGGGGTAGTCGTCGAATCGGTAGAGCCACCACTCTTTGTGGAATTTGTAGCACCAGAACCAGAGGCAACTGCTCCAGACATTAAAGTGGAAGTAACCGTAGGTTTTTCGTTTGACGAGATAGTGGTTAGAATGGAAGAGACAGGAACACCAACAGTAGGTGTTAGTGTCACTGTTGGGGAAATTAACGCTACTGATGTTGATGTAACGTCCAGGTCCGACGTTACGGGAAGAGTTGTCACTGCATTCAGGTTCTCAGCTGACACAGGAACCACACTTAGACCGGTGGCGACTACCGGCGGGATGGCTATCAGTGTAGTCATCGTAGCATCTGGCTTTGGAAGCAGAGGAAGCATTCGTGGAATGATTACACGTTGCTTCCAAGCAGGTCTTCTCCCAATCCTTCTGTTACCTTTAGGAAGGTCTAGAAAAGGCTTGGGGACATTTAGCTTTGCTGAGCCGTCTTCGTTTGTACTTCGATCATCACTGCTTGGTTTCATGAGAATAGGTACATCAGCTGGGCGTCGGAACTTGGTTTCTTGAGTATTTTGCGAGAGGTTGGGGGGTGGGGAGACCGACGCAGTAGTGCACTGCTGTATTGTAACAAAGGGAGTTGCTTCTGTCGCAATTCCTGCAAACATTCCTGGCTCACTCACTAAAACTGTAGTGGTAGTTGCAACAGGGGGCAGAGTTCCACCGTGACAGCCTCCCAAGGTGGAATTGGTCGTGTCTACCACAGGGTTATTTGTGAGCGCTACAGACCTAATTATTGCTGTTGATGTAGGAATAATTGTTGCCTTGATATTTGATGCAACCCTTCTGAAATTTGCATCCATATCCGTTGAACTATTCGTGGTCAATGTTGAAAGTTCAATCAAAGCGGTTGGAGGTGCAATAAGAGTTTGTTGATTCGAACACATGTTGGAGGAATTGGTTTCAGGAATTGTAGCGGTAATACTATCTGCAGAAATCTGGGATTGGGTAGAAGTAGCGTCTTCATTTTTGGTGAGCGGCATTTCGATCTCAGGTTTTAATGCTGTCGTCTCCTGATTCTCACAGGGTGGACTTGACTCCGTTGCATTTCCACTGATGTCGTTTCTTAAACAAACTTCCGTTGTTGTTGGAGAGTCAGTGCTGACGACCGCATGCAACGTAATTTTATTATCTTCTGAGCTCTCATTTTGTTGCTGAATAGCGGAAGTCGGTCGCGGGGGACTTTCACCCTGATGAGGCTCACTAGGATTCTCTATTAAAACTACAGTGGAAGCACTATTTGTAGGAAGCTCACTATCTGTGCTTCCAGGAGATTCTATCTTATGATTACACTTAATACAAATGATTGGAGTTGTGGTTGGAAGGGAGGTTGTGCTAGTGCTAGTTTTAGCTCTATTAGTCTTTTTCTTTTTTAGTTGCCGCGCTACACTAACTAATTTAACGACAAGATTACGCCGCCGTTCTTCTCGCAACATGTCTTCCTCGCATTTATCCCATGAATACTCAAAGCAGAGTTTATCGGATTTTCCCAACTGAAATAAACAATCAACATCAGCAATGAGAGCAAATCAGACTCATTGGCACGTTTTATCATTACGTTTTAAAAATTCAAAGAGCTTTACCATTAAATAAATTTCTCCCAATGTCAGAGTGCCAGCTTCATCTGCATTCCAGCCCCTTGCCATAATTTCTGAGTCCAACACTTGGCATTTAATACTTTCAGGTTCTAGCGTCCTTTTACCACATGTACATACTTTATCTGGTCTCTCACAATTATCCTCTATATCCACAGATTTACAAGCTACACATGCGTTCTGCTTGTCGTCCTTGCCATCAAGATCATGAAAACCGTCCGAAATGGGATTATCGCCGGTACCTTGATCCATACAATCTTCATCGCCCGTGTTTTCATCGCACTCAGTAGGCGATGGCGCATTTTCATCAAACCCATAATCTGTTTCCCCAGCATCTGTCTCCACCGCAGCGTTTGCATTCTCCTCGTGAACAGACCACAGGGCATTATTATCTGGGAATCCATTTGAATTCTCTTGTTCGAGAAATAACTCTGAGGATTTCATCCCAACCAATAAGTTTCCAGACATTAGTTTGTCTCGTCGAAGAGTAATTCTAAACTGATTATCTGGCTGAGCTTCACAACCGTCCACATCGCTGACATCAGCTTCTGCAGCCAAGTAATCAGCGTCTCTATGAGTCATACCTCCAGACTCCAGCTCAATTTTTGGCTTACGTTTAAACTTTTTTGAGACCAAAGAAGACTCCTGCTGTCGCGTTTGATACAAGCAATTTTGTACGAAAGAACTGAGACTAATTTTAGTTGCACTAGTAACTTCAGAAAATTTAAAAATCGGAACGCTGAGATCACGGCTCTCCACGGGGAAAAATCTTAACCTTGTTCTAGGCTTTCCAAATACAGTTAATGAGAATTCTTCCTTCTGAAAATGCAAAAGAACCAAATCATTTCCACTAACAGCATTACATGATGACAGAAGATAGAAAGTCACCCAAAAAATGCTATCATAGTAAAATGCCATAAAAAAGGTAAAGTTACCAGTCGGTTCTGATCAGTTTTCCATCGCTCCTCAAAGTAGACAATTAATGAGGCCAGAGTACGCTGAAGTGGGGCGTAAACTTTCACTCTTGGGTTATGAGATACTCGTTGCACAGATGTCCATGTGTTACCATCACGAGGCACAAGTTCAACACACAGTTTACACGGAACACGAATATGATCAATATCATCAAGTTGATTCAACTTTTTTAAAGCTCTACAGACCGGAGTTTTAATTCGGAAAGTTTTTCCTCGCACTTTTATTGTACTTGTCCCTTTTTCAACAAGTTCCGACAGCTTTACTGCAGTCTTCAAATTCAATACTCGTTGCTTCTTCCGCAGTTCTCCATAATTTATCAGTCCGTATAATTCTTGGTATGCCTTCTTCATGTCTATACATCAAATTAAACATAAATTGTAAAGTTTTCCAGGAATATATGCATAAATGAATTTCATGCACTGTTTAAGAAAACGTATAAGTTGCAAGCACATAATTATACCTTTTGGAAACGTTAAATATTTCGATATTTTATTCCATGTTCTATAATAGAAATGTCGAACTTGATCCTTATTTTTTGGAACAGCTTGAGAACATGATCCTTTGCTTCTTGGCTTTAACTTGGAGGCTAAATAATTTTGAATTGCGTCAAAGTCTTTCCCGTACTCGTTCAGAGCTTCAAAAAACAGTTGCTTATCCTCTTGACTCCACAATTCCCAAGTTCGCTTCTTCTTCTTTTCCCCAGAGATATTACTGACTGGTTGTGAAATAAATGTTCTTTCAACTGGATATACATCTGAACTCTCCTCGCCAATTGGTGCGACTTTCGCAGTGCTTTGACAGGGTGTTGAAACTGTGGCGACGGAGGTAGGATCAGCGACAATTTGTTTACTCGGTGAGGATTCTCGTCGAAGCTTTTCCTGTTTCTCCTGAACTCTTGCACTGTATCGTATTCCTAGTTTTAGGATTAAAATAAAGACAGTTTTTGTTATGTATACAGATTACCTATGTTCTATGCTCACAACGAATAACTGATAAATAAAGCACTAAATACCATTCGCAATATTGCCTTTCTGCACCACCGCCGGATCTCCATCCATTTCCTCTTGGCTATCCCCATCGTCACTGTAACGATAACGAGAACATACACTTTTAAAAATTAATATAATGTGCGATTCTGTCTGATGAATCAAAATTGTATGACTAACAAGAAATTCATACCTTTTCTTGGAACAATCATCATACTTTGAAAAGCTGCCACTCCGTTTTCGTTTTCCCATTCTCTTCTCTACCCACGCCACAACTGAAACGCTTACATGACAAACCTAGCCCATCATTCAGAAACTTAATCACTGTGAAACACCCTTCTTCCATCTGTAACTCTCATTGAATTTAATACACGTTGGTGAATTCGTAAGAATATCCTTTAACTAAAGTTTTTAACAGCTTTAATGAGCGTGGATGTCACATCTTTGATTTGTTTCTTTAATTCTTACATATCACACCATGTAGCTCATTGCTTCCCATTTCTTCAGTTTTGATTCCTGAAATTCAAAAGCGCAAACATGTTTAGTTCTACCATCAAAAATGCTTATTACTTGCTAAAGAAATATAAATAATTAATTATTACTTATATACCTACATTTCAAAAAGCCAACCATAAATGAAATTGTTTCGTTAGTCAGTACACCTAAATAACGAATAACAGACAATTCCGCACTTCATTTAAAACATCAACTTCCAGAAAAAACTTGAGACTTCACAAAAATTTAACTCTCCGTCAAAATATCAATTCTCTTTTTTTAAACTGGTTTGTTCTCTTAACTTTGCACACACAAGAATAACACGTTAGCATTACAAGATAACCAAGCACAGGTGTTTGCTCGACTTGGCAGTGAAGAGCATGTCTTTCGAACCCACTTCCGCTTCGAGCCCCTCTCCTCACAGATGACTCCAAATCAACTCAGCTAGTCCTACCTGACCACTTAGCGCTCAGCTTGTCAAAAAAATGTTCCCCCACATTAACAACTCGTCCATGGACCGTGGACACTTGTCATGGACAAGAGATAAATGACTTAATCATCAATTATTTTCAATGAAAAGTGAAAAGCTGGTGGTGGTGGCAAGCTGGTTCCTGTAAATTCTGTAAAAGCATCTGTATCAAAACATTGGCAGCAAACAAACAAACATCTCATCCGAGAGAAAAATGCAAGCCAGCTCCTCCTGTTTATCACCCAAGTTTGTTTTCATCGAGCAAGAATTGGACATCGTGCAGTACGACAGACGACTACAACGCAGTGCACCAAGCAACAACATCAGCAGAGCAGCAGCAGCACAGAAAAGTGCAATACTTGCTGGGGTTATGATGGGTATGATAGCTTGAGCAGCTTTTAGCATTTTTGGTCCATGTTTTCGCACCTTCGGAACGCGAGAGAAAAGGCAATGCAATGTCGAGAGAGAAAAGTGAGAAAACCCCTCAAAATCATGCGAGAAAACAACAATAGGAAGCAAAAACACTTCGCCTGAGAATCACAATCATTGCAACGCAATAATCGCCAGAAGAAAACATTTCCATATAGAAAGTTGTACGCTCGGCGACTCTCATCTGGTTTGGGGCAAGGAGAGACGTTCTGTCGTCTGCGCGAAGATAGCTTTGAACTTTCTTTTTTACAATCAAAAGTCGACATCTTTGTTCGTAACGAAATATTGGGAAACATAACGCGTCAGTTGATTTTTAAGTGTGCAGAGAAAAATCTGGAATCGAAATCAATTTTGTGTGCTGGAAGAAGTTGTGGATTGACGGATTTGGAAAGCGGTTGTGGCGAAAAATTGAGGAAATGTGGAAATTAAATTTGGACAAACTGACACCAGGTATGAAGCAAGAGTATTAATATTTAAAAACAAGAAAAAACGACGTTAGTGATTTTTAAAGATTGGCAATTTGCATGAGTAAATGACTTACAATCGTATATTTTAGTTGATTTCTTCGGAAATTTCACGGTGCATCTAATTTGAATGAAGCATTCTGATAGCATTCCGATTTCCGATATGAATATGTTAAAAAAATGAGAACAACAACATCGCATGTATCTGTTCAGACCCACGTTTGATATCATCATTATGTCATGGTTTTTACTTTTGCATTACTAAGAGGTGTAAAATGTACTGCAGGTTTTTAAATTAATAATCTGATAAAACATTAAATCGGCTGCATTTCTCTGAAATCCTCATTCAAAACTCCATTTATTTGTCGAGTTTCAGCAGGAGACCAAAACCTTCTACAGTCATGAGAAACCATCTTTCATTTTGAGGAATGTTTTAGAAAACTGAATAATTTAAATACAAGTAAATTTGAGCCTTTTGAAGAAAATATTAGATGACATTTGAGACAATTTGAAAAAATTTTCCACAAAATATATTTCCATATATTTTGTCAAAAAACTACGATAAAAATATTAAACATATCATGCGAAAATTATAAAGTTTTGTCTGCGGAATTTCATGTTGAATATGTATTTACGAGATTTTACACCACTACACCTCGTCATATAGACCCAACCCCATGGTTCCGCAATTCTCAACCCAACCTCATAATTGCAATTGTATGTTTCTGCTGTTCTGCTAATTGAAAATGCGTTGATTTTTCCAGAACATTTGTAGGGATCTTAATTTAGCATGAAATCTTAGACGACACGCAGATTGCAAATATTATGGTGTTTCAAACGTATGATGATGCATATGATGTTGATTGATTGATCCTAAAATAGCTGTGCAATTACTCTGCGCTTACGAGGGAACGATAACAAAGAATTTTTTGAACCTTCATGCTTGGTAAACAGTAGCTTATGTAGCTTACAAAAAACTATATACGTATGGGCGTATTCAGATTTAATGGATAACTTTAAGGTTAATCAGCTTTATCTGAGGCTTATCAGGTTTATACATGATTAGAATTAATTTAAAATTACTGAAACATTGTTCCAACAATTATTTCTGCAAATCTGAAGATATATGATTGTATGATTTGCCTTGTAAAAGCAAAACAGTCGTAACTTACAACTTGCAAGTTGTAAAAGCATAGTGAGAAACCCAACGATTGCCAACGAAATCCCTTTTAATCCCTATTTAATAATTACTGACTTGGAAGTTTTAAAAAAATTGCAGGCTCTTAATTGTAGATGCAAAATGCAAAACCTGTCCAAAATGAAATGCCCTCGTTAGGAGTTGTGCATTGAGTTTTGAGTATACTTTTATGGTTCACGGTCGTATTTTATTTTATGATACATGATTAATATGATTACCTATGTATTTATCATGTAGGTAATTATGGTATCAGAGTACAAAGGTCGTTTTGAGAGTGAGAGAGTTGCATTTTGCATAATTGCATCTTTTCCTGTATATACCACAGAAACATATCAAATGAAATATTTAATGTAACGTAAACGTATCATCAGGACAATGACAGCTAGGGCTGGTAACACTAATATAAATATCATTATGTCAAGCAAACCAACCAAACCAACTAGTATGCTTCATCATGTTTCTCGCCATTAATGCAACGTGTACATGCAACTAGATAAATATCATGAAATCCACTAAATTGCAATACTCACGTAATCATAAACACCTTTACGATTAGCAATTTACCTAGTTTTCATTCATTGTTCTATCAGTGTCGGATCCTCTTTTTGAGAGGCCAGTAACCTGTTACTTTTTTCCTTCACTAAAGATAACTTTGCTTCGCTCTTATTTATAATGCTTCTCCATAGTCAATGGCACATCATTATGCTAAAATAAACGCAGCCATAATTAAACATTCAAATCTCTTCTCACCACCTAATTACTCCTCCAATCTCCAGTTAAAAATATCACATCCGAACAAAGATTGAACGCTTCTCGCTGCGCCCAGAGACGTCATATGACATCCCTCCAACATTCTTGACAGCAGCGTCGGAGGAGCCGCCACTTCACACACAGAGAGCAATACAACTTGCACTTCTCTGCCTGTCTAATCTCAGCTCTGCTGCCACTGCTCGTCTTTGGGTTCTTATGGTTCGCAAGCTGACGTGGCAATCCTGTTCAAAAAATCAGCTCAACTATTGCATTCTCTCACACATCAAGTCTATCAGATCCAAGTGCAGTGCACACACAGCAGAGCAGCAGCAGCGAGTGAGTCAAGTGAAGTGCCTACTCACTAATAACAAGTGTAGTAGTAGTGTAAACGCTGTTTATGCACCACCACCAGTCATAATATCGCTTTCGCTTATACAAGTTCACGTTATAAAAAACACAATAATAGAAACATAGTCTTTTTTTACCTGGCCGAGATTCGAGACAGGAATTGTCGTAATATTTATTGTACGTGTGCACTCACTTTTTTCTTTACTTTCTCAATTTTACCTCTTTTTTGCTTTTTGAAGGGATCTAGTTCTAGCTGCTCGATCCTATTTCTCCTCTTTTATTCTTTAAGGAAGTTGTCGGTTTACTAATTAAATATTTTCCACCCTGTCGCCCATGGTGGCTGGTGGTAGTAGTGAAGAGTCGAAAAGGTAGTGGAAATTGCGATTGTGCTGCGGATGCTGATGGAATGTTTTTGCACATATGTGCGCTATCCCGAGTTTATTACGTCCGTTTCCATTATCCATCTTTTTAACGAGAAGTTTTACGATTCATTGAAGAGTTGATAGCAAGAAAATCTCAGCCAGTTAGCAGTTTTGTCTGTGTGGATTGGATGGAAGTTTGATTTTTTTTATTGTTTTAATATCATCGTTCAATTGTAGTACAGTTCCGTTAGTTAGGAAGATTGTTGAATAGTAGACATATTCTTGTAATAAATGGTAATAGAAAACAAAAGTCTATTGTTGTTGATGGCTAGATAGTCAAGTCAATTTGTAATTAAAGTATTGGCCATTAGTTATCGATATCCGGGCGCATAGTTTGTGGCGTGTGGTGACGTTAGCGGAATTTTGATACTAGTAGTTAATTTTTACGTCATTCGTGTGTCAGCTGTTTCCTTCGTTTTGCGTCAGAATCATTTAGAATCAAAAGTTAAGTGCTTTAAGGAACGGTGTCCGTTGTGCCGTCATCTTGTGTGTCCTTATTCTTTCGTGTATGAGGTAAAAATCATTCATTTTATCCCAGATGACATTTAACATACATAATTACTTTTACTCTGAAAATTAGACACATTAGCTGTTAGCCATACAAGAAAAACTTCATGTCAGAATCAACGGTGAACCTGTGAAGGTTGTGATGTGATCATCAGAAGAAAAGAATAAAGAATATTATTATTGTTCTGCCCGTTAATTTATGAATAGTTAATTTAATATTTTAAAGTTGAATTCCTTTAGGTGTTGTTAAGTCAGTTGATTGATGTTCATTTGGTGGTATGATTAGAAAGAGAGAAATTGTCAATTGTTATTGTGTACTTGATTTTCATTTTCTTCTATTCTATTGTACTGAATTAAGTGCAAGGTTGGAACTGTCGTAATTACAAAAATTTCAATTTACAATACTAAAATTAGGTCGAAGATATTAGATGGCAGAAATTACAACGTACAAGGCTTAGGAAAGTTAGAATTCGATCTGATTGAAAGCTAATGATTGTATTTATTTGAGATGAGTAAGTTTGTTAATTGTGCTATTGCAGAATACACCATGGCGGAGGAAGGTCCAAATAATAAAGCGGAAATCCAGGAAATATTTCGCCGTCTTCGACAGTCACCTGCGAACAGAGTAAGTATTTTTACTTTCAATCGTATATTTAAAGCCTCATTAATTCTTGTAGAATGTTAGCTATACAATGCTGTTGTTAATTTTCAGACATGTTTTGACTGTGGAGCTAAGGCACCAACGTGGTCCAGTGTAACCTATGGTGTCTTTATTTGCATTGATTGCTCTGCAGTACATAGATCACTTGGAGTTCATTTATCTTTTGTGCGGTCTACACAATTAGACACAACTTGGACATGGACTCAGTTGAGAAGCATGCAACTGGGTGGAAACGCTAATGCTGTATGCACATATGTAAAAGATGTTAAAATTCTTGTGTATTTGTGTTATTGAATATTTATCGAACTGGGGTTTTAAATTTTTTACAGCAAGCCTTCTTCAGCCAACATCACTGTACATCGACGGATGCCCAACAAAAGTATAATTCAAGAGCTGCGCAACTTTATAGAGAAAAGTTAAGCCAGTTAGTGGCAAAGCATAATAAGTTGCATGGACATAAGGTAATAATTTCTATCTATTGTGCTACTAATTATGTTTGGATGAATACTTGCAAATACTAAATCCGTTTTTTATGTGCAGATTGTTTTTGAATCCGAAGAGAGTGTTGAGGCTAATACAGAGAAAGATTTCTTTGAAGACATAAAGAATGTTCAAGAAACTATCCAAGACTTAACGATGGATAGTCAAGCTTGTCTGGTAGATCTGAAGGTAATTGTTTTGGTTTTTATAAAGTACATTTCATCATTTATCAAACTTATAGCAATGTAAAAGATTTGATACTTAAAAAGTTAGTTTAATTTGTTCAACAGAATAAAAATTCTGCTTCTAAAACCGAGCAAGGACCAGGACCAAGTGTTGATGGAATCGCAAGCCCCTCAACATCTTTATCTGCTGGAGCTAGAAAAACTACGATTGGAGCTAAACGGCCAGCTAACAAAGTAAAAATGAGTTTGTTTCTAACTTTTGTCTACTTACAAAAGTTCAAAATACTTTCATTGTTTAATTTAATCCATAATTATTATATTAGCTTGGAGCCAAAAAGCTAGGCCTTGGTGCCCAAAAGGTAAAAGCAGATTTTACTGCAATCCAGAAGGAAGCCGAAATGCTAGATGAAATGAAGGAACAAAAGGAGGCCCAAGCCAAAGTCGAAGCCACTAAACAAGAGGAAGATAATGAGCGACAGGTAGATTTAGTTTGGGCGCAGAATGTGGGTTTTACTTTTTTATTTTCTCATTACGCCATGACTAATGGAATCATTTTTTTTACAGAACGCTTCAATGAGTCTTACATATCAAGAGATTAGCAAGCAGCAAAAGAAGCGCGTTGACATGCTAAAATCGGATCCCAAAAAGGCTGAACAAGTTGAACGACTTGGGATGGGGGTTGGTGTCAGAGCGTAAGTTCATAATTTCATGCCAGTTGATGTGACAATTAAGTGGCGATAGTTATAGTTCTTAATGACGCATTGTTTGTTTTACAGTGGGGTTAGCCATTCCGTATTATCTGAGATGCAAGTGATAGAACAAGAGACGCCAACATCTTCATCATCAAATAAGTCGAAGAGCAAATTTAATTCATTCTTTGATGATTATGAAATCGTTGAAACTTCAAGCGAACGTGGCTCGTCCTTTCTCTCAGGACTAGACAGGTTTGCCAAAATTAAAGCTCTAGTAACAGTTGAATGTTCAAACATGATGCCACACATGTACTAATACACGCTTTTCATTGTATTACAGCTTTTCAAAGGATTCATCAGACTTCGACTTTGATCGTCCTTCCAAACCAAAAGTCGACGAAGATGAGTTTATTGCTGCTTTGACAGCAAGCAGTCGCCCTAAAACAAAGGAACCAGCCAGTAGCTCATCTGCCGCTAGTTTGGGCTCAGAAGCACAAAAGAAATTTGGCAATGCCAAAGCCATTTCCTCTGACCAAATGTTTGGGGATTCGAGGGACAATGATGTAAGCTTTTTGCAATTCTTAAACACGTATATTAACAAAAAATTGAATTTGTCTATGGATTTGTCTTGAGGAGAATAAAGTTATGTACGTTATTTATTTATATTTATTTTTTCAAGTACGAACGACGAAGCAATCTGTCTCGGTTTGAAGGAAAGTCATCCATTTCATCGTCAGAATATTTTGGAACTGGAGGAGAGCCCAGGGGAAGTGCAGACAGTGGCACCACTTTGCAAGCACTACAGGTACTGATTCTGTTATAGTGATTTCTAGTTGTAATCTGAATCTGTGTTGCTGACTATTTTTTAATGCTTATGTACTGTTCAATTCAGAATGTAGACTTGGACGATGTCAAAGAATCATTCCGGCAAGGCGTCAACAAGGTGGCAGGAAAACTCGGTACATTAGCCAACGGAATGATGAGCTCCTTACAAGAAAAATACGGATATTGATCATACTTATTTATTAAATCTGTCAATTGGTATAGAAAAGTGATTTGTTTCCAAACTCCAGAAAAGCTATTTTGTTTCGAAAAAAACTGCATAGTATATCGTCGTTTAATGATGATGTAAATGAATGCCTTCAGAGAACCCGCAGATCATAAGTTCTGGTGCGATTGTTTCTTTAATAAGTGTAATTAATTAGAAATATATTTAATTTATTGAATGAACGTCGAAGTATAGAAATGTGTCAAGTGTCGGTCATCTGACAAGTGACCGCAGAATGTAATGTAATAATACCACAACTAAGAGTCGCTATCGTCTTCAATGTTTCCATAGACCATCTTAATTTTTAAATCGTCGTTGCGGTGAGTGATAGTTCTATTAAATGCTAAAATCGAGTTGTCTGGACTGATATGTATCAGTGACATTAATAGTAATCGTTGAAATTCAGTGCTAAATGTAGTGGTATTCTTATAAGTTTTACTTATGTAAACCAATTTTTAGATACATTATATTGTCTTTCGCAATGAAATTTGCAGTTTAATGTGTGACTTGCAACAATTGTTATGAGTTGACATGTAAAGAGCCACTTCAGTGTTTCCTGAATGTCTGTTCCTATACAAAGCAACATTTAATTTTCAATTTTTCAGTTTGTAATAATATTTATTTGTGAACATTGAAGTGGCAAATATAATAGCGAGAATTTTAATCGGTACAGAAAACACTGGAAATGTTTATTTAATTTTTGCTTAGGTCAAAATGCCGAGTGCAATCAGATTCTTTTTAATTTAATTATGTATTATGTGATAGATTTAGTGCAGTGCAGGCTACGCACGTTAATGTTACAACATATTATGTAAGATTCGGATTTACAGTAAAATTCAAGTTCCAAAAATCTTTATAATAAAAATCAAGAATAAAGTTTTCATACGGTTCAAAAATATCTGAGGAAAAATCAATATTTAATTTCAATTTCATTTTATTTATTGTACATACTACTACATGTTTTATCATAAGGTCCTGAATTGTAGGTTGTGTTAGAATGAATGATCAAAAACAAGAACGACTAAGGATGCCAGAATTTCACATCGACAAAAATGATTGTAAACTTTGTTTATATATAGGAGAAACGACCTGCATTGCAAAGAGTTTCGTATTCAAAATGTTATCCATGTTAAGTGAGAACCGTTGTAGCGTGTTCACGCAATCTTTCTAACGTTCAATTAGGTTCATTGAATTCCGCTAGCTTTCAACTTCCATCTCATCTCCTTCTTCCTATCAAAATTAGTACCCTACTTTATCTTTTGTAATAATTCAACTCATCAAATTTTATAATGTGCTTAGCATTTCATTCCTCATGAGTCTACGTCACTTCATAAGCATTCATGTTACATAACATAAAAATAACCTGACATCTCACATTCCGTTGTCTTGCTTCTTCATGGGTTTATAGACTTGACAATTCGAGTATATCTAAATATTTTAAGCTCTAATCCAAATTCTTGTTACATGAATATGACTATCTGATTAAGGAAGAGAGTACTACTTTATGTTTTAAGTACTTAAACTTTTTATTGCTGGTTACTCTTAATATTGAATATTGAAGGTTTTTTAAATGAAGTTATGTGAATGAAGAACAAATTGATGTATGCATGACTAAGTGATTTTGCATTGTATCACTTACCCTTCCTGGATGTACAAAAAGGAACATTCATGATAGTATTTGTAATGTTTCATAATAAGTATTACATGACCCTAACTTTTCAGGCCAATGTCATTCGAGATTCATGGATTTCGCACATCAAAACATTTTATATTTAGCTGTTGTGCATTACTTTTATTCTTCCAACTACTCAAATTATTCCTAACAGTCCATCCATTTCTCAGTGAAGAACGAAGGAAAGTAACCGTTTTCATCATAATATTCGCAATCTTTTCAGAGTTTTGAAAATTTGTTGTTGGATCTGTAAAAATTTATTGAAACCGCTCTTTCAAAAAATCAAACAGAAACTGAAAATGGTTCTTGTTCGGGCTATGATACGTGATTTCTCCCTCATGTTTCTATTCATATTTTCTTGGAACCTAGCAAGACACCATGTATTCGTAAGTAGTGCAAATAAATGAACACACCAAAAACATATATTTATTACAATCAAAAGAGATCCATCTTTAGATCTTGCTGAGTTACAGTTTACGATAAAAGCCATGCAAACATTTTGAAACGCTCCGATGCAATGGTATCTTCCGTTGCAATTCCGTAATTAATTAACGTATTTATTTCTGTTTACAGGCAGTTGCGATTCCAGAGTTTTCCGAACCTTATTCCACGTCGGAGGGCATTACAATATCACGGGTCGTAAGGGATGTGGGTGCAGCCACTTGGCCCATGGTTGAAGTAATTGAGCTAGATGTTCATCCTAGGTAAGTATTTGACCCACGATTGTAGAGTATGAAAATTGAGTCGAAAGCTTTCATGTAATGTAGAGCATAGTTTTCCAAACATTTTTCCAAGTAGGATTTCATGCTGTATGTAGTGATGATTTACAATTTCAAAGGATAACACGGTTCTTAACCAATTGTTTTCAGATTCTCACGTTCTCCAGAAACTCATGAAGAAGCCGTCATTCTGATTAGAGACTTCTGGCTAAATTTTGTAAGAAAAACTACCATTAAACAATGTTCGAATCCTTCTTAACATATTGAAATCTATTGAGTATAAACAATAAACTGATAGTGGCCGCTTGAATGATTTATTAATTAGGGGAAAACGGCTGATGAAATAAATGAATCCGAATCTGAAATTGAGATAATTAAGAAGCAAAACAACCCGGAAATGGAAGATGCCGATGTTGTCAGTATTAATATTAAGGAGTTTGGAGAATCATCTAGAGCAAATACTGATGAAGAAGAGAGTCTACCTGTCATATTTGATGCTACTCAAGACAATCCTGAAACTGCTGACTTTAGATATTTAGAACACGATCATTCATTCATTATTGATCCCAATCAGAAGAACCATGCAAGTGTACTTGTGCCACATTATGTTCCATCGCCAAATCCACAATATTCCCAGTTCCCTCCTCAGTACCCAACAATTAACCCCACAATTAACCCACAACATCAGTATTACACCAGTAACGTCAACATCCCTTTGACACCAGGATACCCCCAGCATGTACTTGTCCCATCAACCACACTGAATCCAGAATCCACATTGAAATACCCCCATCCCCACACCAAACCTGTCATTTATGCTCCACCTTCACAAATGCTTCCCAGCAGCATTCCCCGTCATGATCAATATGGAGCAGTTCCTTCTTCTTCAATCCCACCATACTTGCTTCAACAAATACTAATGAATTCTAATTCACAAAATCCTGGCTTGACTACTCCTTTATCAACAACGCCTTATAGCTACAGCTCAACCTACCCAAGCACCATGCACTCAAATCCATCCGTGCCTAGTGTTCCTGTGCCAAATTATTCATACATTCCATCCAACTCGCCAGATTTTCGAGCAAAATCTTCACCGTATGCACAACCTGTTTCATCTTATCCAACCATTCCAGTAAACAGGGGACCACCACCTCTTCCTACTTATCCCTATTCTTCGTCCAATAATTATTAACCTGAATATTTGTTAATGCATACTTGTTTGTAAAATTGATAAATAAAATGTTGCGTGAGCTTAATATTTACTCAAAATGTAAAAAAAACGTTTATTATTGACATGAGTTCCACTTCATTACAAACATTAATACCGGTAATATTCAAACGTTATGAATAAAAAATAAGTTCATTTTCGACAGCTATTTCGTATCGTCTAGTTGCATGGACTTACACATATTGACACATAACTTTATAACTGTAAACTGCAAATTACATGCATTAGAGAAGCAATTATACGCATGTAGAAAGGGAAAAGAAGATAAATTCGTTCTAAAATAACTAATGAGCTTCAATAAACTCTAGAACTATCAAATATGACTCACACTTACAAACTACATGTAAGTGACTATTCAGGTATTCAGTTGAGATTCTGCATTATAACAAATACATATATTTTCAATTAATTTGAGGTATCAAATACCTATCTCACATTTTTAATTGGCATAAGAACACCAACAAAATACGCTTAGAACACAAGCACCAGTAGCAGATAGGACTGCGAGCTCCCATTAACCCCACCAATCTGTATCTTCAGCTGACTCGAACGTTTTCGGAATTTTAAATTTCTGCAATAATCACAACAAATTCTGAGTTTATTTATTTTGTTCCCACTAAAGCCTACTAGACTGCACCATTAAAAGCACAATGTTTATTATTATTTAATGTCATACCTTTAATTTATTTAGTACATCCTCATCGAGATACTCATCCATTTCGTCGACATACTCTGCAATCATTTCAGTGTTCTCTAACATGAATTCTGGTATGGGTTGATTGGCACTTTTCAATGCAAACTTGAGATCAGGTAACAGATCAGCGTCAGTATCTTCGTTGAAGAAACTTTTTGCAACTCCCAAATTGCCGTTACCGGTTGTCCTTACGCGACCAATGCGCTGAACATAGTCTTCGATCGTATCAGGTAAGTCGTAATTAATCACAACTGCCACGTCTTTAATATCTGTAAACCAAACACATTCTTATAGCTGGAGATTCGAGGTATTTTATTTTGGAAAAGAAGTGGAGAAACTTACTCAGTCCTCGGGCTGCAACGGAAGTGGCAACGAGAATTCTTTTTAAACCATCATTAAACTCGTGAATTGCTAAATCCCTGCTACTTTGTTCAATCTCGCTGTGAATATAAGTTGGTTTTAGTTTCCTTCCTCGAAGAAAATTGACCAACATGTCAACTTTCAAGATTGTGTTGCTGAAGATTAGGATCTTCCGCTCTGCCTCTTCTTGTAATATCTCCAACAGTTTCACTAGTTTCTCACACTCGGCTGTAGGTATGACTTCCTGAATAATATCAGGAGCCGCTCCTCCAATTGTTCCAACTACTACAAATACAAATTCGGGCCGGAGATGCTTCTTTGCATAATATTGCACTTGAATAGGAAAGGTAGCGCTATACATAGCAGTCACACGTTCGTCCTGATAAAATTGAATGTAGTTATATTAGCAAGACATTCAGGATATTAAGAGTTAGAGCTACAATAATATGGATATAAGAGTTATTTGCTTGCCTTTGGTTTCATAAAGTCCTTGACGATACAATTGATATCGGGAAAGAAGTTCTTGTCAAACATTTCGTCCGCTTCATCAATGACAAGGTACTTTGTATGCTTAAGAGAGAGATGATTGCTAAAATCTGATAGTAAATGAAGCAATCTTCCAGGAGTAGCCACCAAAATGTCCGTCTTGAAGCGCTTTAATTATTAAAAAGTCAAATATAGCCGTTAAAATTATTGTCATCTCCAACCTACTACTATTACATGCAAAGGATCGGTAATTCAATAAAAATAAATAAAAATAAAATTACCTTCAGTTTCGTTAGTTCGCGGGAGAGGTTATCTCCCCCGAAGACAGCCAGGGAAGTTATTGGAAGATTCTCAGAATACTGCTTAGAATCCCTGCAAACCTGCTCTGCGAGTTCCCTTGTGGGAGTTAGAATAAGAGCCCTCGGGCAGCCTTTCCCACGAGAAGTTTCATCATCAGTTTCCTTCAAAATCATGTTGATCACGGGAAGCAGATAACTGGCCGTTTTGCCTGAGCCAGTACATGAGCAACACATTATATCTAAATTCGCCATTAGCTGAGGCATACCATAACACTGAATAGGCTTTGGAGTGACATATCCCCGACTTTCCACGTTCTGCAAAATGGTCGGATGAAGTCCAAGATTGGGATCATCGAACGAGCTAACACCCTCAACCCGGTTCTTTCCAGTGACCTAAATGTTGCCAAAACCAAGTGAACATGAGGCACAATTACAGTTTAGATGAGGACGATGAGCCCACATACATATGACATTTGCACACACCAGTTAGACAATGTAAAAATCAAGATATACGGACTAACTACTACGAAGTAAAAGCATTAAAGGCATCATACACAAATAGTTGCAAAAAACTATAAAATAAAACTTTACCTTGACGGAAAAATGACTCTCCTCGTCAAAACTAGCAACGTCTTCGAAATTTTCGAAATTCATCTTTCAGTCAACAGTTGACGCTTGACAATAACAGTACTCACGATCAGCCTAATGTCAAATACTAACAGTTGTTGTTTTTTGTTTTTAACACGCTTTGACAGTAACGATTACAATACAGCCTCTCTGGTTGCAATTGCGAAGATTTAATTGCAAAAATTAGCAATCTAGCTACTCTACTCCCTACACTAATTACCAATTAATAAATGTCCTTAGTCCTTATCACACAGCACCAGTTTCAGATTTCAGGACCAAAATTGCAAAATGCAGGACAGGATTGTTCGTCTCCTTTTTCACCTCAGAATTCCCGCATTTTCAATTCAAATTTTCTAGGAACGGTTGTGTAGAAACAAAGGATGCACTGCTTGCAAATTGTTATGATGTGTACGGATACCACATGTGCATCATATGAGAGAGCCTCAGCACCTAAAGCGTTGTCATATATCCCACAAGAGATGGAAAAAGGTTGTTAATCATTAACAGTTAATGTACTTTATTTGTATGATGAGTTGAAATCAATTAATTAAATTGATGCAAAATAGATTTTTTTTAGGTAGAATCACATCGGTTTATTAAGTTTTTTTCTTTTGATTGATGAAAATACACGTTAGACGCTATTAAATGGTATCAATTCTTGTGTAGTTTGTCTTTGAAATTCAGGAAACGTCTAATATACAAAAATATTCAACGGTCAAGTATCTTATTGTTGGCAGAAAAAATGAATAATTATTATATCTTTACGAGTACATTTATGTAACTGATTTAATAGTTATCATTTACAAACTATGTTCATGGTTACTGGTCGCGACTGAACCACATTAATAAAGATGTTCGGAAAAAAATGTTTTTATTTTCTTTCAAATGAATGTTTACTCTTCGAAATAACAATTAAACTAACATTAGTGGTGACTAAAACGATGAGTGCAGTACAGTCAGATTTGGGTTGCCATTGTGCACCCCCTCCTATCTTGACAAATGATAGCGCAATTACAGATAATGACAATTTACATTGTATAAACTACACTTTTTATTTATAAGTAAGTACAAACAGCGAAAATCTACAAAACGACTATAAGCTAAAAAAAAAATGTAACGCGAAGCAAAAAAAGTAATTATTTTACTCAAATCAAATCTATGGAAGCAGAGATACAGTGATGGTCAGTGAAATAACTAATAAGTAAATTAAAACTATAATATTACCATAGCAATAATACATTTACAGTAACAACTAAATGACTTGGTATTCTTATCAGCCAAACATCTGCATCAGCGCAGCACAACATTTACATCTTCATAGATTTGTTTTCTAAAGGTAGTTTAGCCGTCTCATAGACGAGCAGGTATAGAGTCGTTTTATATTATCTTAACTCAAAATTACGAAGTGTAAGGAGTCAGACAGTTAATATAATTATCTTACTTGATGGCTATTTAATATTGTAAATATCTGATCACCCCTTCTTAAGCAATGATTACAGAACCAGTACTAAAAATTTAAAAGCTTCATTTTCATTCTTTCTAATAAAACAAATGTGTGGTAGGCTAGGAAACTAGCTAATAGAAAGTTTTCAAAGAATGTAGCACCGTTTGTTCCAAGCCCATTTTCACCGGTGTTTCTAATTAAAAACGTATTGCAATAATTACAATTTAAATAATCGTTGTACTCTTTGTCAAATCTAGCTTCAAGTGAGAAAAACCGAATATGATGTCCCCAAAGAAAACAGAGATCAATGTAATGGTTTTGAAATGGTTTTAAAAATGATGTTGTGTACCCCTCATCTAGAGTGAAAGTTCTCTCGTATTAGCTAGTCACATCGTCTTTCTCAATTACAGTAAGGTAAATATGTACTGACTAAATTCGAAGCTATCTTCAAAATGTATGTAGGAAAAAATACAGTTTGGTAGTAATATTATTTAGGAAAGACGTTACAAACCATTGATTTTCAAATACACTGAAATTTACGTCAATAAGTGTCAGTTAGTTGTAATGACAAAACTGCATAGGCATAGAATATACAAAACTTCAGTACCTACAATACAATTTAAATAGTATAAATAAATAAGACACGATATATTTAGTAGTGAGGCTTTGACATGTAGTTGATGTAGTAGTAGTGGTTCTTTCTATCACTTCCAATTTGGGTTCATGAAGCTGAGTTGTTAGGAGATAATAATGGTAGTGAAGTATTCAAAGCGTCCTTTAACGCTCCGAGTTGTTCTTCTCCCAATTTGATTTTATCATCGATTTCCCTGGCATCAATGATGAGTTTTGCTTTCATTTTTACAAAATGATCATAGTCAGCATATTCTTCAGCCGTCAGGTACTTCTGCAAGAAACTAGAAACTTGAGCGCTTCTTCGATCAATATTTTCTTTGAGAATTTTGGCCTCATCCAGCTGCTCACGTAGTTTGTCTCTCTTGCTTTCAAGACTCTTCTGCAAATTAAACAAATATCGCAAAATTAAAGAAAATTCACAAACGATACCAGCCACAGCACTTCACCAACACAGATACAAAGCAACACTTGAAAAATGAGAACTTAAAAGTGGTCTGTTTTCTAACCTTTTCTTGTGGATTTGGTGGATCTGAAAGTCCCATTAAAGCATTCTCGGCTCTGGCCAGTCTTCCAGAAATTCCCAACAACAGACTCGTAATCTTCTCGATCTCCTCAACGTGTAGCTTGAATTTGTCAAACTCATTGCGTTTGGCAGTCTGCTTGACACGATCAACAACCATGTGTCCAAGTTGCTCATTTGACTGGATTTCTTCACGAAGTAAAAGTTGCTCAGTACGAAGGATTTCCAACTTTTTACTAATGCGTGAGACTAACTCCTCCTATAAAATAACGCCATTTATGAGGATTAAACTTGCAATGGTCTAAATAAAACGCAATCTTGTACGAAGCTATTTTATGCTAAAATGCTATATTTATTTTAAAGCTAACCTTTTGTTTATCCAGTTCTTCACTGTCAGTTCCACTGATTGGTTCTTTCTTAATGTCGTTGTTGTATTGTGTCAGAAATTTTGCTTTGCTTTCTGACGTTGTAAAGTAAGCTGAATCCGCTGGAAGAGGCGCATGACCATTACATCTGAAACACAAAAGAGAGATTCAATGTTAGAAGGACACTTTAATCTGCGCTTAATACTAATCAAATCATCCACTTCCTCGCAATATGATGTACACGATGCATAATTTACACTTCATGTCTTACTTTGTATCTACATATACGAGCCATTCACTTGATGAACGTCGCATACTTTCAAAAGATTCCCATTATTTAATTCAATCCAAAAAATTAAAATAAATCAAAATCTATGATATCACAACCACCTGGTTTACAAACTGGTTTGTATAACTCTAAACATTAGGCTTCTTTAAACTAGCTTAAATTATATGGCTGATATAAACTGATGTAAATCGTCCTATTTCTAAATCCCAACTGCGGTATCATCCTGACATGATTCGGGATGATCGTGTGATTTGCTATCTGAGGAACTTAAATGGATGAGTAGGAAAATCGATGGTTGCTTAGGATATTTTAGAGACATGATAACAACATAACATCACCCCGAGGGACAAAGAGTATGGATGATGGGGCTAGACGCTACACGGAAACGGGAGTGATATCAATCTAGCGTGCCTTTCACAGCAACAGTCTCCATAACAAATCCGAATGTAGGGGAAGCTTACTTGAAATGGGTATTATATCACCATCACCATTCAGATAACGTAGCATAATCGCCAAAGCCTTCTCACTCAACCCTATTTTAGATATTAAAACAAAGCACGGGCTTCTATTTCTTTACATGGGGTTATGTAGGTGTACAATATAATTACAATTTTACTTGTACTTCACCTGTTTCAAAGTCTGAATAATGGGAAGTCAAACTCTAATAGGGAAACTAGAGCTAGCATTTATATGCACTTTTAGCATTAATCGGGCTATTGTCATTCTAAAACATCATTTGAATTATCAGCACACCCTATAATGTGACTTAAATATGACCATAAAAAATATTAAAACGTCTGCTGTGGGCAAACGAAAGAAATTGCAGGTCGATAATGAATAGTATTTTTATGATTGTAAAAACTACACACATGAATTATTTATTTAATCTTGTACAAATGCTTTAAGCTGCAAATCAAGTAAATAAATAATATGCAAGTCGAATTTTTGAGTATTTACAAAACTACATCCAAACCAAGTTTATATGGATGTTTTATTGTTGCAAAAAATATTAAGAAACTAACCTTCTATAAGAAGCTGGTCCTGCTGAATTTGGTGACAGTTTCGCATTCGGATCGTTGTTTTCAACAGTCTTGGAGCTTGCGACTGGAGATGATGAGCTCTTGGCGGCTACTTTAGCGTCATTGCTATCGCTGCGTACATTTCCGTTGGAGCTGTGACTAAAATCTGTCTTTGGGTTGGATGACAAATTGACGGGTGGATTACTAACATTTTCCTTCAGAACTGTGTCGACGACAGTTGCAGTCTTCTGTAGTTGACTTGTAGCCTCTTCTGGAGCTGGAGACGGATGTGATTCAGATCTCGAGTCTTCAGTTGAATCTTGATTTTGGGATTTCTCTGAAACTGGTTTCTCTACCAGAGCACTTGCACCTTGAGAACCTCGTCTCTCCGTTGTTTCCGGCTGCAGTTTCAACTCCAAATGGAACAAACCTTCCATATAGTCTGCAGTGGTTTTATGATCTGGTAATGGCACTGTTGATAGAAAAGGAAAGGATGCTGTGGATTAATGTAATATGAGATTGAATTTTGCAAAAATAATCAATTTTAAGGCCATGCAAGGCAATGCTTACCAAGTAGGGTTTGAAGTTTATCCCCCTGGGGTAGCTGTTTAGCTATGTCCCTTGAAAGTTCTTCACATTCTAGCTCCTCTTGCGTTTTTTGACGTCCTGTATAGAAAGAGGCAGTAGAATTGGAAGCATTGACTGCTGACGCTGTATTACATCCTTTGCTTGTTTGACATCCCTCTCCTGTTGACGGTTGGGTACTGCTTGAAACCATCATCCCGGGTTCATTAGAACCGGGATAAGAATATGATCCCATGCCATTCATTCCACCGTACCAATTATCGCTTCGAGCACTGCCGTTTAGCATATCACTTTGCAAAGTGACGACCGATGTGCAATTGACACGAAGACTTAATTCTGACTTTTTCAACAAAGAATGATTGCCTTCTGAGAAGGAATGACTTGAACTAATGCTCGATCCACCGTTCTTCGTTTCCTTTTCATATTTCTCGTATTGCAGGGGTGGTACGATCACAGACGGTAAGACAGAGTTGGTCACAGCACTATTCCGAAAACTTGCTTGGTCTTTGTGCTCGTCAAATTTGCTTGTTTTCTCAGGTGTCTGACTTAACTGATTTCGAATATGTCGCTCATCTTTTTCACAATTGCTGTCAGATCTCATGACGCTCGCACAACTGTCTCGTTCCGGCTGAGATGCGCTGCTCTCTGTATCACATGGTTTTGTTGAATACGTTAGCATAGAATTCGACGAGTTAGCTGACGACGGAGGACACAATGGGATCACATCATTTCGTAATGATAGTTGACTGAGCTTCTCCATGGAATTTTCCACTGCATTACTATTAGTCACACTGCTTGAGCCCCTAAGTGGAGCGACTTGCGCTACTGGTGGAGGAATCGTTGACTGAGAAGCACCCGTCTTATTATTGAAAATATTGCTGTCGCAACTGATACTCCGATGGAATAGAGGCTGAGATAAGGGAGGTTGAGGGCTACCACTAGTTGATGACGCTGCTGTTGACGAAGGCGGAGACGCAGCTCCTTTTGCAAGTCCATCCGAAGTGAATATCACAGTTGTGCTGGGAGGTCGAATGTTGTGAAATTTTTCCCATGCTACAAAATAACATAAACAGAACAAACATGTAAGGTTTTTTTTAGCATAAAAAGGTTATTCCGAAATGTTTCGCAATTATTCATTCACTACCTACCAATACAACTTTCAAACTCCTTTTCCATGTCTATGAAAATATCCAGAGGCTAATGAATATTTTATTTTTATGATAACTTTAATGTGTTTTTCTACCACTAAAATTTCCCTAGCTATATTTATAACTTGTAAAATTTGCAATAGGCGTGACTGCATGTGGAGTGGAATCACCTATGAATACCTATGAATTCCTTTGATTCATCTGTACGTTTTCCACCAACTGTGCTCCTCACACTACATGTTTATTCGATGCACGCGACATCACCAATGCAACATGTCTACATGTTTTAAAATGAAAGATTACTTGGTATCGTAGAATATCTTGAAAAACATGCTTTATCCAGTAGTCAATCAGCCAGCCGTTTATTCTCCCTAACATTATAAAATACAAGAAAAACAATAATATGGCACAAATGAAACCCATGCATAGATGAAAGATGAATATGTACAGCTTGTAACACATGAAGAAATTGCAAATCAATAGAATCTTTCGAAAAGTGTTATTCGCGATTAGCATCTACATGACAAGCGCCATTGAATTCCAACTTGAAGCTCACACAATCAGCGCTACATGCTGCCATATCTGTTACTTTTCGCCAGATAGGAATGCAATATCACGACCCCCACCAGATTGACCCCAAACTTTTCATGGTGATTTGGGCCTATATCAATATGCCCTATGCAAATTTTCAGCCACATAGGTCAACCTGGGCGGGAGAAAATGACAAAAGTTTCAAAATCCGGTTGTGTTGATTTATTTCCACAGTTTTTGTGCTAGAGACTTGAAATTTGGCATACCTATGTAAAAACTAATTTCCAGATAGGCGGTGGTCTGCGATTTTTGAAATTTTGAAAAACACAAAAATTTTGGCGCGAAAACCGTTTTATTTAAAATTTACTATAGTTAGCTAACTTTGGATAGCAGAACTGGAAAGAGCATCTAAAAATACACCTACAACCATATTTTGGTTGAACCACTCAACCCGCTTTATATGAAATCTGGGCCCTTCATTTTTTACAAATATCAAAAAACGCCTGTAGCGGCTAAACTATAGAACTTATTGGAAAACCGATTTCAGATTTGGATTCTACGCAAAAAACCACACTAGGCGTCAGTCTCAAAACT